>JAEOAD010002711.1:0-167500 GCA_036365145.1 Orientallactaga sibirica | reverse complement strand
TCCCTTAGAATTCACGGCATGGCGGTACTCTCAGTGACCTGGGAAAGCAAGGTGAGGTGCTGGCAAGCCAGGCTGCTTGGAAAAGTATCTTTATTTATTTGTGTGGGGTGGGGTGGGGCTGCAGTTGCATGCCAAATGCATGTACCACCTTTTGTGTCTGGCTTTACCTGGGTGCTGGGAAATTGAACTTGGGCTGGAAGGCTTTGTAAGCAATTGCTTTTAACTGATGAACCATATCCCTAGCCCTCTAGACTTGCTCTTTCCTTTTTATTTATTTGCAAGCTGAAAGAGGGAATGGGCATGCCAGGGCCTCTTGCCACTGCAAACAAACTCTAGACACATGCACCACTTTGTGCATCTAACTTTACTTGGGTACTGGGGAATTAAACCAAGGCCAGTAGGCTTTGCAAGTAAGTGCCTTTAACTGCTGAGCTATCACTCCAGCCCCGACTTGCTCTTTAAAGAGAACCCACTTGGCTGGGCGTGGTGGCAGAGGTAGGAGGATCGCCATAAGTTCGGGGCCACCCTGAGACTACCTAGTGAATTGCAGGTCAGCCTGGACTAGAGTGAGACTCTATGTCAAAAAAAAAAAAAAAAAAAAAAAAGAGAACCCATGGGGGGAGGGGAGGGAAATACCATGCACTTTTTGTATGTAAGTATAGAAGTTGTCAATAAAAAAATAATTATTAAAAAAAAAAAGAGAGAACCCAGTTGATGGGAAGGCACCAAGAGGTAAGAGGGCCCTGGGGAATGCTGACCTAGAGATTTCTTCTCTGGACTCTTCCCAAAGTAAGGTCAGTGAAGGCTCTGGTCATCACCGTCTTCAACTTCATTGTCACAGTGGCAGCTGCCTTTGTTTGCACTTACCTAGGAAGCCAGTATATCTTCACAGAAATGGCCTCGGTAAGTAGACACTGGGCAGGACTAGTGCGCCAGGTGGGAGGGAGTGTGTGTAAGTGCCTTTCACGGTTTAGAAACTGCATGTGTTTATGCAATAAGGAGCACATTTTGCTTTCTAGCAATCATGGGGATGGGAAGTGATTCCAAAAGTAACTCTTCCTCACAACTTAGGGGCTGGGTTGGGGATTCTGTCCTCATAAGGGGTCCTGAGAGCTGCAGAGCTGGGTGTTGGCTTGCATCCCCTAAGCCTTGTTTTTTTCCATCCCCAGCGAGTGCTGGCTGCAGTGATTGTTGCCTCGGTGGTGGGTCTGGCTGAGCTCTATGTCATGGTACGGGCCATGGAAGGCGAACTGGGGGAGCTGTAACTGGTGCTTCATCATCAAAGTCTGGAAAAGGTTCAGTGGGCTGGGCTCCACTGCCCATCAGTGACTCTCAGTCAAGCCCATGAGGCTCTTTGTACTCAGCTCCAGTCAGAGGACTAGGCCAGGCTCCTATGGGTGCCCTGTCTGCTGTGAATTTCCAGGAGCAGTGGAAGAGTCAGAGAACAACGATTCTTTAAAACAGAAAGAACTGGTCTCAGTCCCTTCTGCTGAACCCAGTGCCCATCTGCCTTCTCCAGTTCATGCTGGAACTGCTGGGACTGGGATTTTTCCATCTGAAGTAAGTGGAATCCAGACCTTCGCAGAGGTAGACCGTACTGCCTCAAACTGGCCCAGGTGCACAAATCAGTCAGTCATAAATCTCAGTGCAAGCCTGTAATTGAGAGCAGAAGCCTCCAAAGACAAAAAAAGCATGAACTGGAGAGGAAGTAATAGGAGGACAGGCATCAAGTAAGAAAAGACGAGTTGGTACAGACTGTAGAACTGAAAGCCAGGCAGCTACATTTTTTGGAAAAGGAAATGGTATCAGGTTCCTTTTCCAGGAGATAGAGACCAAATGACCAGCTGTAGTCCTTCCTGTGTTAGAGCCAAAGTTGTCTACACTGTCTCTGTAATGTTAAACTTCCAAGAACTTAGTTAAGTGGTGTGGTGATAGAATTTGTATAACACACTTGAAAGGTATCACCCTCAGTTATTTATCCAATAAATATTTATTGTGTCCAGTGTTATTTCAAGTGCCTTTAACAGCTAAGCCATCTCCACAGCCCTCCTGCATTATTTCAAGTCCTGGTACAACACAAAGCACAAAGACTTCTGTAATTCTGAGAATTATTCAAACTGGTTTTTTGTTGTGAGTGAGTGAATGCAAAGTCTTAACTCTACAGCTCTGGCTAGCCTTGAATTCATGAGAATCCTGCTTCTGCTCTCATGTGCTGGAACTACAGGCATTTGCCACCACACCTGGCATTTAAAATGGAAATTTTATTTATTTATTTATTATTTTTGAGGCAAGAACAACAGGCTGACCTGGAATGCACTATGTAGTCTCAGGGTGTCCTCGAACTCATGGTGATCCTCCTATCTCTGCCTCCCAAGTGCTGGGATTAAAAGCTTGTGCCACCACACCCGGCATTTCAATATGTTTATATTTGAGATAGAGAATGGGTGCATGAGGGTTTCTGCCACTGCAAAAAAAAAAAAAAATTGATGCTAAGCTCCGATTATTTTATTTTATTTATTTATTGGAGAGAAAGAAAATGGGAGCACTAGGGCCTTCAGCCACTGCACATGAACTCCAGACACATGTGCCACCTTGTGCATCTCACTTATGTGGGTCCTGGGGAATTGACCTTGGGTCCTTGGGCTTCACAGGCAAACACCTTTAACCGTTAAGCCATCCCTCCAGCCCTGTTTGTTTTTTTTAAATATTTATTTGTGAAAGAAAGTGAGAGAATGGGTGCACATAGGTCTCTAGCCACTGCTGGAGTTAAGATCCCCCAGAGTCCAAGGGTTACTGGGGCTACAGAGTGAGTTCCAGGTCAGCCTGGGCTAGAGTAAGACCATACCTCAAAAAAAAAAAAAAAAAAAAAGCACTGCAACCTTTGTGGGGGGGCGGGGCGGTCACAGCTTGCTTTTGTGTCTGCAGTCTGCCAGGCTGCCCATCTAACCTTAAGTATTTGAATTTAGGTTGGAAGGCTTCCAGATGGTAAGAGATTTTCACTTTCTTCATTGAAATCTCAACAGGTTTTACCATCCTAAGACATCTCGTAGTTATTCATTGGGATATAGTCTCCACTTGCTCCCAGTCCCCTCCACACAAGCAGCAGGCTCTGTGCCGTTATTCTATCTCCCTCTCTTCCCCTCCCCACCCCCATCTCTCTCTTCAGCACTCTTACTAAGAGTTGCTTGTCTGTCCACGCACTGCTAGCATCAGGATAGAGAAGCAAAAGACCTAACTCCTGGCAACAGCCATTCTGCAAGAAGAGTTCCATCTATCTGAAAGCAGATAATGTTAGGAGGCAGGTGGCCAGTTCTCAGCACACAAGAAGACTCAAGTTTTGTGCTTTGTTTTTGTTTCTTTTTTAACCTTGTGAAGTCCTTTACCTACATCCTTGCTTTAGACACACAGAATTTTAGAATTGCAGTCACATAGCAGAGACAGAATCTAAATCCAGCCCAAACTGCTCTCAACCCCTATGCTTTTTTCTCCAAAGTAAGGCAGCCGCAGACAGGGAGGTAACTGGAATGTCCTGGGATCAGTTGGACAGAGGAGTGAGCAGTCTTTCCTCCACAGGGTCTGTCAGATCCCTGAGTCCTTCAATGAACCACCTCTCTAATCCCAGCAGAAGCTTGGGCCCTACACCCGCTCAGCATCTGTAGACCTGGCTCTATTTAGGGATTAGGTGATGGAGATAAACTTCCCAGGCAGACAGCCCTCATCCCCATTCTTTGGCAGCACACAACAATCCAGATTAAGGTACAGAGTTGGGTTTTATTTGGAGATTAGTTGGTATTACAGATGACAGTGATACCAAAACCCAATGATTTTGCACCCTCCTCCACCCCAGATCTATGAGGTTGTCCCCACAGCCCCAGGTCAGAGAGCAGCCAATCTGGTCTTTGAGAAAATTAATCAACCTAAGCCCTGGGCTTTTATTTCTATGGTATTAATATCGCTCCCTCTTCATTTGTCCAGTTGTAAGTCAGCCGTGAACCATGAGAGGGTGGGTCCCCAGCATTCCAGTTTTAGGAGAAGCATTCCTCTGGCTCACTTAGGATCTGAAGGGCCCTGGCTGCCCCTTCTTTACAGATGCACTGAGAAAAATCAGGAACTGGCAGGGTAGGTGAAAAACGTGCCCCATTACCTCATCTTTCTCATGGTACCTCCCTTCAAGACAATGGGCTTATCCCCAAGGAAGGGCCAGGCACCAGTCCCTGCAGAGCACCTGCATCTGCTGGTGGGAGTGAGGAAAGGGGTCTCTGAGCTAAACTCATTAGAGAACACTGCTTTTTGTAAAAGGAGTCAGGGGATCCACTTCTGATGTGCTTGGTCCTAGGTGGGGTGGGATACAAGAACCAGAGCTGAAGTCTTACAAATTAACCCTAGATTAAGAATGGTCTAGGTCAGTGACAATGGCTGAGGCATAAATCAGGTCAGACAGGCTGCCCAGTGAGGTTTGAGGAACAGCTCGCTCTACAGAAGGGTGGACCCCTGAAGTCCCAGCTGGACCCCATGGGGTGGCAGGTTTAGCCCAGCCCTGCCCTGGACCCAAGCTGGGATCTGCACAGGAGGTCTGTGGGCATGCTGAGGCTTGCTGAGCTGTACTGGTAAGACATGGAGACTGGCCTGGTGTTTGGGGCTCATGGGGTTGAGGGGTGTCTGGAAGAGAACAGGAGCTTGGGGGAGGCTTAGGCCTGGGGCTTAGACCTCCTGGCTTTCTGTTCTTGATTCTTTTGGCCCGGCGGTTCTGGAACCACACCTGGTAAGGAAGATGAAGGGGTCTACTCTGGCACCAGCATCTTTCCCTGGGACAGGGAAGTAGATCCTGAAGGCAGGATTCCCACAGTGAAGGGGCTGTGTGAGCCTCCTGAGGGGAGGGCTCATTGCTCACCTGGATCTTGGCCTCAGGCAGGTGGGTGACCCGGGCCAGGTGCTCACGGGTGCTGATGTCAGGGTAGGGCCTTGCTGCAAACACCCGTTCCAACTCCAGCAGCTGCCCAACGCTGAAGGTGGTCCTTTTTCTCCGATGGGGACCTAACCCACTGGCACGGTCTGTGGGCCAGGGTAGAAGTAAAGCCAGGACTCCTTGCAGGAAATTTCCACCTGATCTCAAAGCTTTGAACAGACCCTGCAGCCCTTACTGCCCACCCTCTTCAACCTTCCCTCACCATGCCTTGCCCCACCCCCTCACCCTACCCACCCTTCCCCCAGATCACCTGGAGCTGTCTCCACAGGGCTGGCCATGGAGCTGGCAGGGGGTGAGGAGCTAGAGGGTCATGCCAGGGCTGTGCCCACACCAGTCCCAACCCTTTGGAGTTTTATGCTGCTCAGATTGGGTGGCCCTGCCCCCAGAGAGGAGAGGCTTAGCATTCACTCAGGCCAGTCAGAGAAGGGAGGGGAAGACAGGATTGAGGTTGATAGGGGTGAGTGGGGCCAGTTTGATCAACCCTCCCCTCTTCACAAAAGATTGCAGCCTTTTTCCTCAAATCTCAGCATTTGGCAGTCTTTGTCTTTGGTCCTGTACAACATGAGTCCCCCTCACCCCTGGCTTCTCCATGAAAGCCACAGAAATCCATGCCCCCAGTGTTCCCAGGGCCTGGCTGCATCTTAAGAGCCCTGGGTGCCCTAGTCCTAGATGCCTTCAGGAGAGAATGCGTGAGTCCTGTCCCACAACCAAAGACCTGGCAATGAGGGCAGTGAGGCCAAATGGGCTAAGGATGCTGGAGGGCTACAGATAAGCTGGAGACACCTGCTCTCAGCTGGGCTGGGGAGCTGAGGTCACCACCAGACTGCCTGATCTAGGCTTCTCCTGAGTCTAACCTTTCTCTCAAGAGCCCGGATGGGCTTCCTGGTGTCCAGAAACATGGCAGCATGGGAAGCTGCACAAGTACAGCTGATTTGAGTTGTTTTTATTTTATTTTATTAAATTTACTATTTTGAGAGAGAATGGTTAAGCCAGGACTTTTTAGCCAGTGTGAACAAACTAGACACATGTGTCCCCTTGTACGCATGTGCAACATTGCATGCTTGCATGATTTTTTTTTTGGGGGGTGGTTTTCAAGTAGGGTCTCACTCTAGCCCAGGCTGACCTGGAACTCACCATGTAGTCTCAAGGTGGCCTCAAACTCACCGCGATCCTCCTGCCTCTGCCTCCCAAGTGCTGGGATTAAAGGTGTGCACTTTTGCATCACTTTTGTGTCTGCTATGTGTGGGACGTGGAGATTCGAGCAAGCATTCTTAGGCTTCGCAGGCAAATGCCTTAACCACTAAGGCATTTCTCGAGCCCTAAGTTTTTGTCTCTGGAGAAGGGGGTGCATGCGAATTTCCTCCCAGTTCCTGTATTTCCTGACTTCACTGCTCTTCTTTGCAGACAGAGGCCTCAGAAACAAAATACTCTGTCCTCCTAGTGCTCAGGAGCTAGCTGGATCTTAGCTTCAAGATGGGCAGCAAACCAGAACAGCCTCTTGGTCCCTCTCCTCCAAGGCAATAGGCAACTCCAGAGACAGGGCAAGTCTCACCTGGGGGTGGTGGCTTGGTAAATGCTGTGTCATCACCACAGGGGTTCAGAGAATGTTAAGAATGGGTTGGTGGGGATTCTGAAGGAAAGACCACTCTCATGAGGCCCTGGTTCATGAAGTGCACCGGAGCCCAGCCTTGGCTAAATCCAGTGAGGCTGCTCTCTGCCCCCTCATTCACATTCAGCACAGTAGTCTTAAACTCAAGGCCAAGGAACTTTATTGGGCTGGGAAAGGGAGGTTGGAGGAGAAAGCTTCCAAGGCCCATCTGACAGGCTCTGAGTCCTACTTGCCAGGTGCAGGACATCCCAGCCAGTACTGGTCAATGGAGCGTGGGTAGGGAGGACTCACGGTGTCCACTCGCCTGGTGCGAAGGTTGACTCGGTAGTACTTATCTGAATGAGAGAATGAGAGGGGGTGTGAGGCCCAGCCTGGCCCTGAGAGAGAAATCTGGGGCCAAGTGTGATGGTGCATGCTTGTAACCCCAGCACTGGGGAAGCAGGAAAAAGATCACTGGACCACTGGCCCACATTTCTGGGGTCACTGTCTGCAAGCTGTATTCAACATTGTAGGGACCAGGGAAAGACCAGATCCAGAACAGGTGGGGGCTCCCACCTCCTGAGAAGAAGTAGACACTCTGGATGGGCTCGCAGGTGGCAGGCACAAGCCAGCTCGTGTCATAATCATAATAGTTGTAGGTGTCCAGCCCACTCTCCTCACTGGAGAACCAAGGCAGCCAGATGGAACGCGATGGCCTCCGAGAGTTCAGGTTCCGACTGCGCCTTCGGCCACGGTAGCGTCTGCGGTTGCGACGCCTGGACTTTTGCTTCTTGGTCCGGGAAGGGCGGAGTGTTGAGCCTGAGATGTAGATGCGGCCAGCCATGGCTGCATCCACTTTCCCGGGCACACCATGCCAGTCCCGGCTGATAAACTGGGGCTCTCTGACCCCACCTGTAGCAGAAGAAGGGGTTGTCAGGCTCTGAGGTCACAGGCCTTGCTCTCTCCAGAAGGACCTTTAGAATGCATCTGCCTCGTGTTGCACAAGAAACAGCAAGCTCACCGGGCGTGGTAGCGCACGCCTTTAATCCCAGCACTCGGGAGGCAGAGGTAGGAGGATCGCCGTGAGTTCAAGGCCACCCTGAGACTACATAGTTATTTCCAGGTCAGCCTGGGCCAGAGTGAGACCCTACCTCGAAAAACCAAAAAAAAAAAAAAAAAAAAAAAAAAAAAAGAAGAAGAAGAAGAAAAAAAGAAAGAGCAAGCTCGTGGAACCCGGGCCTTAGACTCCCTCTCCAGTGCTCTGTCCTGTGCCCTCCCTCAACCCTATCCCTGGTGTATCTGCCCACTCACCAAGCCCCTCAGCCACAGCCCCTCCCTCTCCCTCTCCTGGCTGTTTTAGGCAAAGTTCAAGGTGTGGGACCAAGCCTCCCACTTTGGTCAATAGAAGCAAAGTCTGGCCTGAACAAACAGCTCTTGATCGATGGCTCCCAGCAGCCAAGCCCTGCCCCTAGCCCAGGTTCTGGCAAAGCTTGCCTCTCCCTCCATACCAGAAGGTCTGCCCCAGAAAAGCTGCTCAAAGATGTCCTCCCAGCTGTCCCTCTGCAACAAGGCAAAGTGCTCAAACACAGTCGACAGGGAGCTGCCTTCACACTCCTCCTGGCTGGGCTGCTGCTGGAACGTATACTCCCAATACTGCTTTCCTGAGGAGCAGGACAGCTGGAGTCAGGAGGGTGGCCTGAGCAAGGCTGAGGAGCTCCTGGGGACCCCCAGGGAATCCTGGGAGAAAACCACAACTGCTCCTCTGCCTGTCCCTCTCCTCCCACCCGGAGTACCCTTGAAGAAGTAGGCCCGCTCCTGGCCACTGTAACTGTGGGCAGGGAGGGCCAAGGCTGCGTCCACATTGTCTGGGATGCCAGTGAAGCCTTCAGAGATGTTACGGGGGTAGTCAGGGTCCAGAACACCATCTTCGAAGCGCCAGTACTGACTCCCCTGAGAAGCAGAAAGGTGAAGCAGGGTGAGGGTGCAGTTGCTGGCATTAACCTGAAGCAGAGTCCCATAACCTAAATGGCCATCCTCAGCTCCAGGCTTGCTTCTCAGAACCTGGAACTGGACTGCTTTGTCTTCAGCGCTCCTAACCCCTCCCTCCATACCCTCTGCCCTGACCCACAACTCCAGGCCTGGCACCTTGAAGAGATAGGTCTTCCCTTGACAGTTGATGCGGGTGAAGGCAGCATCAATGGGACCCTCGATGCCCCAAACGTCTCGGATGAGCTTAGGGTACCCTGGCCTCACTGCCGTTTCATCTAGCTCGTAGCAGTACTGCCCTAGAGTGGGGGAGATTGTGTGAGAAGAGGGTGCTCCTGGGGCAGAATCCTCCCCGCCAAGACCTGTCCATGGAGTCACCTCGGAAAGCAAAAAGAGAGCCATTCTTGAGGTCGGTGAAGGCATCAAAAGGCTTCCCACTGCACAGCTCTTCCTCTGCTGGGGACTCCGAGGTCCCTTGATCAGTGGTCCCAGGCCTTTGGCTCCCGGCCTCATGTCCTAAGGTCCCCACGTCAGGCTCTTGAGTGTTTGCATGCAACGTAGAAGTGTGGGGTCGCAGGTCAGGGCTCCCCGAGGAGCTCTGTGGCTGGGTAGAGACGCTGGTGTTCTCTTTGATCTCCAGGTAGTCATAGGTCCCATAGTCATCTTCCGCCATAATGAACACATCCCCGCGAGTCACTAAAGGCAAAGGGTTGGTGGTGAGTTTCCAGCTCCAGAGGGGACCCCCAAGGCCCACCCACCAGGGCTCCAAACCTACCTTGGGGCTTGCACTCTGCCACATAATCAACACAGCAGCTCTGGTAGTAAGAACAGAGTTCATCACATTGACATTTCTTGTTGGCATTGAAACCCTCAGTGCATCTGCCCTTGCAGGACTCTAGGAGGAAGAGGTATCAGTGGTCATAGCCAAGTCCAGGCCACCCTCTCCCACCCTACACTGCTCCCTACACATGGTCATCACCACCACCACCCCCTAACACCTTGATCGGCCAAAGCAATCCATGCCAGCAGGCTCAGCATGAGAAAGGGCCTCGGGGGTGCCATGGCAGGCCTCTAGCTGAGGGCCTACAGAGTTGGGCTCCGAGCTTCCAGTCTCTGCTCTACTGTCCGAGGGAGGGAGGGAACTAAAGAGGACACTGTTTATTCACTCAGCCCAGCCCCCAGTCCCACCTCCAGAGGCAGCTGCAGCAAAGGGTCACATTCCCAGAACCCTGGGCCTGGGAGAGCTGGGAAGTAGAACTCTTGCCAAGGCCAGGGTCAATGGGGACAACAGCATGGTGGGCAGGGAGGACAGAAAAAGGGTTCATGCTGTTACTCCCTGAGCAAACTGCTTTAATCTCCCCGAGCCTTTTCAGTAAAATGTGTCAATGACAGTGGGTGTTGAGGGATTACATGAGCTAAAACAGACTAAACACGCAGTACCTGCAGTAGTTTCCAATTCTTTCCCACAAGTGGTTATTAATTGCCAGTTTGTTTGCTCAGGCATCTCCCTGGCTAGGTGCTTTTCCACCCATTAGATATTTAGGACAGTAAAATGTGGGTGGGAGGAGAGCTTTTTTTATTTTATTTTAGGGAGAATTAGGATCCAGGGTGAAGGTTAGCTGAAAAACCTAAGCCAAAAAGAGTTCACTCTCTTGCCTGGCTGAAAAGGGGGAGGGCAGATGGAGAAAATCTTCGTATCTCTGGGGAAAGTGAGGGTGTGTACACACACACACACACACACACAAACGAGAGAGAGGGGGGGGGAGGGAGGGAGGGAGGGAGAAAGGGAGAGAGCGCAAAACATAAGAGTCCAAGTCAAAAGAGCTCTTTCATCTTTACATAGGGTTCAGAAAAGATTAAGAAAAAGTAAAGGACTTAAGACTTAAAGAGAGATCGCCCATGTAGTAAAACAAGACATCATCCAGAAACAAAATACTTGTAGAAAGCAAGCAGGACAATGCCCACAAAGGACACCCTCCCTTTTCCAGCTGGGAAGGGGGAGAGACGTACACACTTGTATTCAGGTGGGACCTTGGGACAGAGAGAACCAAGAAGCTTACACATGAGGTTAGGCTCTTTTTATCCTGACATTTTATTTATTTATTTATTTATTTGACAGAAAGACAGGGGGAGAGAGAGTATGTGCACACCAGGGCCTCTTGCCACTGCAAACTCCAGATACCTGTGCCACTTTGTGAGTCTGGATATAGGTGGGTGCTGGAGAATCAAACCTGGGCTGTCAAGCTTTGCAAGCAAGAGCTTTTAACCACTGAGCCATCTCTCCAGCCCCTGGTATTTTCTTCTTTCTTTTCTTTTCTTTTTTTGTAATTTTGTTTTTCGAGGTAGGGTCTCATTCTAACCCAGGCTGACTCTGTAGTCTCAGGGTGGCCTTGAACTCAAAGCAAATCTCCTACCTCTGCCTCACGAATGCTGAGGTTAAAGGTATGCACCACCATGCCCCGCTTATTTTATTTATTTTTATTTGAGAGAAAAATAGGGAAGGAAGCGAGGCGTGGTGGCGCACACCTTTAATCCCAGCACTCGGAAGGCAGAGGTAGGAGGAGAGCCATGAATTCAAGGCCACCCTGAGACTACAGAGTGAATTTCAGGTCAGCCTGGGTTAGAGTGAGACCCTGCCTCAAAAAAAAAAAAAAAAAAAAAGAGGGAAGGGAAGGAGAGAGAGAGACACACAGAGAGAGAATATGGACACACCAAGGCCTCCAGCCACTGCAAACAAACTCCAGATGTATGTGCCACCTTGTGCATCTGGTTTATATGGGTACCAGGGACTTGAACCTGGGTCCTTTGGCTTTGTGGACAAGCACCTCAACCATTAAGCCATCTCCCCGGCCCTATTTTATTTATTTATTTATTTGAGAGAGGGAGAGGGAGACAGAGATGGGCGCGCCAGCAGCCTCTCAGCTGCTGCGAATGAAATCCAGATGCGTGTGTCCCCTTGTGGTCAGGTGCGGCATTGCGCCCTTAGGAGTCAGGTGCCTTAACCGCTAAGCCATCTCTCCAGCCCTTTATTTTTTTACCATAAAAGAACAAAGTTTCATTTGTAGCCTTTCCTTGTGGGCACACTGATTCCACAAAGCTGGTCTTCACTGCACAGAAGGCAAAAGATTGCCAACTCATTGGACCATACTCCATTCCTGAGGCTTCCACTAATCCACTGACCTCAGGCCACTCCCTGTCCCTTCCTTCAGTTGCCCCATTGACAAAGAATGGGCTCACCTAACACACTTTTAGACTCTCATAAAAAGTGTGATCCTAGCCGGGCGTGGTGGTGCACGCCTTTAATCCCAGCACTTGGGAGGCAGAGATAGGAAGATTGCCATGAGTTCAAGGCCACCCTGAGACTACATAGTTAATGCCAGGTCAGCCTGGGCCAGAGTGAAACCCTACCTCGAAAAAACAAAAAAAAGTGTGATCCTTCTATGCAGAAAATGCCTACTGTTTTGTGCCCAGTTTCAGACATCCATAGGCTTCTTTAGTCTGCCCACTCCCAGGAGGACATGATTCTGAATTTTCTGTTTGATAATCAGAAGGGCATGTGCCTTTGGCCAACCTCTTGTCTATGGACCTCAGTAACCTCAGCTATAAAATGATCCTTCTAATCCTACTCTCCATAGACATATTGTGAGTCTTAATTGAAAAACAAGCATTAGGGCTGGTGAGATTTTTTTAGTGGTTAAGACACTTGCCTACAACACCAAAGGACACAGGTTCAATTCCCTAGAACCCACATAAGCCAGCTACACAAGGTGGCACATACGTATTGAGTTTATTTCCAGTGGCTGGAGTGCCCATTTTCTCTATACCTGCCTTTTCCTCTTTCTCTCTCTCCCCCTCCCTCCATCTCTCAAATAAATAAATAAATAAATAAATAAATAAATAAATAAATAAATAAATAAAATATTTGAAAAAAAAAAACAGGCATTAGGCACTGGAGAAATGGCTCAGAGGTCAAGACACTTGCCTGCAAAGCCTAATGACTCCAGTTAGATTCACCAGTACCATGTAAAGCCATATGCACAAAGTGTTATATACATCTGGAGTTTGTTTGCAACAACTGAAGGCCCTAGTGCACTCATTCTCTCTGATTATAAATAAATAATTTTTTTAAATTTAAAAGACAGGGCTGGGGAGATGGCTTAGCAGTTAAGGTGCTTGCCTGCGAAGCCAAAGGACCCATGTTTGACTCCCTAGGATCCACGTAAACCAGATGCACAAAGAGGCGCACACATCTGGAGTTTGTTTGCAGTGGCTGGAGGACCTGGTGCGCCTATTCTCTCTCTCTCCCTATCTACCTAGTTCGTATCTCTCTATATATATTAAATTAAAAATTAAAAAATTTAAAAACATCTGGGCATGGTGGCACATGCCTTTAATCCCAGCACTTGGGAGGCAGAGATAAGAGGATCGTCGTGAGTTTGAGGCCACCCTGAGACTACATAGTGAATTCCAGGTCAGCCTGGGCTAGAGTGAGACCGTACATAAAAAAAAACAAAAACAAAATAGATGCTTAATATGACCTTCCAAGTTTGACTTGTATAATGACATCACTGTCAAACTTTGTCTCCCAACTTGAGGATGACCTCAGGGCTATGCAGATACAGTAAAGGGATTTGATGCCTTAATGTTGCCATAGCTGGGTAATATGGGTACAGTTTATCGCCATTGAGTTGTACCCTTGATTTTTATCTCCATTTGGCTTTTTTTTTAAATGGGCCTTTAGTTAACTTAGATATTATAATAGCGCCTGCTACCACTGGCAAAAACCCGTTTCTCTAATGCCAAGTCATACATGGGACAGTGCTGGTGTGTTTTCTTTGGCACTTGGCACTAGCCAAGAAGATGGGCTGTCAAAGAAAAATCTGTCAGTGGTTAGGAATATGTTGTCTTAAGTCCCAGGTATGTAGCAACAAGTTCTGTGAATCTGGGTGGGATTAAGATGTCTGCTCAGTGCCATCATGAAAGTATTTTGGGAAGGTACCTAATGCATAAGTTTTAATGCTGTGCCCACTTTTTCTGGTGATTAATGGACAGCCTGGGCAATTCAAGGCTTTTTGATGTATAAAACTTTATAAATGGGATGATTCCATCAATAGACAAAGTGTAACCAAAACCTGTCTAGATGGAAAATTTCTCACAGGTCTGTTTAGTAGCTACATCACTGTACACTGGTCAGAATATTGCTCCAAGAACATAAAGATTTTAAAAAAAAAGGGGGAGATGCTGAAGAGCTGGCTTAGTGGTTAAGGCACTTGCCTGTAAAGCCAAAGAACCCAGGTTGGATTCCCAGTACCCACATAAAGCCAGCTGTACAAGGTGGAGCAAGCATCTGAGTTTGCAGTGGATAAGAGCCTGAGCCACCATCCTCTTTTGTCGCCTCAAATAAGTAAATAATAAAAATAAAATATTTTAAAAACACACAAAAAAAGACATCCAAGAACTGTAGAATCTCGCTTGCTTTAACTCAGTCTCCACTTCACCTGAGGCCAGCAGCGGGGCGACATGATTGTCATCTGTCCATCTTTCCCCACAAGGAGGGGCAAAAGGACATGATTGGGGAGAAGTCGGAGCCAGGGTGACGCAGGCTTTTCCCGGGCTGGCTTTGAGAGCAAGAGCCTCTGGAGCGGCGCTTTGTTCTGGCCGCCGCTTCCCCTGCGCCTGTGTGCATCTTTCGGGCTCCACTCCCGGCATCCCCGCCCATCCGCGCAACATCCCCACGCGGCCTTCGCTCAAGCCAGTGACCCGCGCCCTGGCCTGGTCCTATCCTTCCTCTCTCGGCATCTTCGCCTCGTCTCGCCTCTCCTCCGCTCTCCCCAGAGCGGGGTCGCGGCGCCCGGCTCCGCCCCTCCAGCCGGGCATAAATGGTCCTGACGCTGCTCCTCGGCTTACAAGCTGTGCCGCTTCTCGCCATGTCTGGCCCACAGTAGCGGCTGACGGTGCCGGGTACGATCGGGGCGGTGGCGCGGCCCGTGGTGGGCCGCAGGAGGTCGGGGTCCCGCGATTGGGGTGAGTCTTAGCTGCAGCAGGCGCTGTCGAAAAGGCGGATAAGGTCTTCCAGCTGGTGGAGGAAGCCTGGCTGAGGTGGCCCAGGGTCTGTTTGGACGGTGGCCTCGATTTGCTGCTGCGGCTGCTGCAGGCTCGGGAGCTGGAGACCCGCGTGCAGGCCGCGCGCCTGGAGCAGATCCTGGTGGCTGAGAACAACGCCGCGCCAGCTGTGGGGTAGGGCACGCAGCAGTGTGGGGGCGCCACCCGGGTCAGGTGTTTGGCACTGTGACTTTGCCTGCCTACCTCACATACTTGAACCGTGTTCCGTTTACAAATGAAGAAACTGGGCCTTGGAAAGTTTAGTCCAGTGTCAAACAGAACTGATGATGTCATGAGGATTCATTCATACTGGAGAAATGGAGACGAGGGGTGGAGGTAGTTTATTTTCCAGTGGCTGGAGATGGCATCCTATTTAATGCTCACCTACCTGCCTTTTCCTCTCTATGCTCTCCCCTCCAGCCATCTCTCAAATAAATAAATAGAAAGGGGTGGGAATAAATAAATAATAAAAAGAAATAAATAACACCGTAAAATATTTGAGGGAAAAAGGCATTAGGGACTGGAGAAATGGCTCAGAGGTCAAGACACTTGCCTGCAAAGCCTAATGACTCAGTTAGATTCACCTTGCTGTTTTCGAAAAGTACCATGTAAAGCCATATGCAACAAAGTGGAACATATACATCTGGAGGTTGTTTGCAACAACTGGAGGCCCTAGTGCACTCATTCTCTGATTATAAATAAATAATTTTTTAAAATTTAAAAGACAGGGCTGGGAGATGGCTTAGCAGTTAAGGTGCTTGCCTGCCAAAGCCAAAGGACCCATGTTTGACTCCCTAGGATCCACCTAAACCAGATGCACAAAAATTAAAAATTAAAAAAATTTAAAACATCTGGGCATCACATGCCTTTAATCCCAACACTTGGGAGGCAGAGATAAGAGGAGTTTGTTTGGTCAGTGGCTGGAGGACCTGGTAGATGCGCCTATTTGACTTGTATAATCTCACTGTCAAACTTTGTCTCCTAACTTCTGTATCTCTATAGATATATTAAATTAAAAAATTAAAAACCCTTGATTTAAAAACATCTGGGGGCATGATATTATAATAGCGCCTGCTACCACTGGCAAAAACCCGTTTCTCTAATGCCTTTAATGCCCAGCACTGTCAGTGGAGGAATATGTTGTCTTAAGTCCCAGGTATGTAGCAACAAGTTCTGTGAGTTTGAGGCCACCCTGAGACTACATAATGTGAAAATTCCAGGTCAGCCTGGGCTTCAAGGCTTTTGAGTATAAAACTTTATAAATGGGATGATTCCATCAATAGAGACCCTGTCTAGATGGATTAAAAAGGTCTGTTTAGTAGCTAAAAAAAGAATATTGCTCCAATAAAGGGAGATGCAGGGAAGAGAGCTGGCTTAGTGGTTAAGGCACTTGCCTGTAAAGCCAAAGAACCCAGGTTGGATTCCCAGTACCCACATAAAGCCAGCTGTACAAGGTGGAGCAAGCATCTGGAGTTTGCAGTGGATAGAGAGCCTGGAACCACCATCCTCTCTTTCGCTCTCTCAAATAAGTAAATAATAAAATAAAATATTTTAAAAACACACACAAAAAAAGACATCTTAAGAACTGTACAGAATCTCGCTTGCTTTAACTCAGCAGGGTTCCCTCCACTTCACCTGAGGCCAGCAGCGGGGCGACATGACTGTCATCTGTCCATCTTTCCCCACAAGCAGCACAGGGGCAAAAGGACATGACTGGGGAGAAGTCGGAGCCAGGGTGTGGACGCAGGTTGAGGTGGGGCCAAGCCGGAGAGATCCGGAGGCGGAGCGTGGAATCCCGGGCTCGGCTCTTCGGAGGTGTGGCTTCTGCAGAGCATCCCGGCCGGCCCCGCAGAGCCTGGGGCTGGAGCGGCGCTTTGTTCTGGCCGCCGCCTCCCCTTGCGCCTGTGTGCATCTTTCGGGCTCCACTCCCGGCATCCCCGTGCCCATCCGCGCAACATCCCCACGCGGCCTTCGCTCAAGCTAGTGACCCGCGCCCTGGCCTGGTCCCTTATCCTTCCTCTCTCGGGCATCTTCGCCTCGTCTCGCCTCTCCTCCGCTCTTCTCCCCAGAGCGGGGTCGCGGCGCCCGGCTCCGCCCCTCCAGCCGGGCATGTCCCCCGCCGCCCCGCGCCCATGGTCCTGACGCTGCTCCTCTCGGCTTACAAGCTGTGCCGCTTCTTCGCCATGTCTGGCCCACAGTCCTGCACCGCCGAGCGGCTGACGGTGCCGGGGAGCGATCGGGGCGGTGGCGCGGGCCCGTGGTGGGCCGCAGGAGGTCGGGGGTCCCGCGAAGTGTCGCCTGGGGTGGGCGCCGAGGTGCAGGGCGCCCTGGAGCGTGCGCTGCCCGAGCTGCAGCAGGCGCTGTCGATGCTGAAGCAGGCGGACGCCCCGCGGGCTGTGGGCGCGGGCCTGGCCGAGGTCTTCCAGCTGGTGGAGGAAGCCTGGCTGCTGCCGGCCGTGGGCCGCGAGGTGGCCCAGGGTCTGTGCGATGCCATACGCCTGGACGGTGGCCTCGATTTGCTGCTGCGGCTGCTGCAGGCTCGGGAGCTGGAGACCCGCGTGCAGGCCGCGCGCCTGCTGGAGCAGATCCTGGTGGCTGAGAACCGGTGAGGACGCCGCGCCAGCTGTGGGGTAGGGCACGCAGCAGTGTGGGGGCGCCAGGGCGGCCGGGTGCCCGGGTCTGACCTGTGTTTGGCACTGTGACTTTGCCTGCCTCACCTCACATACTTGAATCTATAGGTATGGGCGTGTTCCGTTTACAAATGAAGAAACTGGGCCTTGGAAAAGTTTAGTCCAGTGTCAAACAGAACTGATGATGTCATGAGGATTCATTCCCAGAACTACTGGAGAAATGGAGACGAGGGGTGGAGTGGGGTAGGGGGAGTGCAGGAGAATGAAGTCTTAGTTCCTAGTTCAATGCTACGAGATGGCATCCTATTGCTAATGCTCACCTAGATCCAAAGCTCTTACTCTGTGTCTGGGTGCCCTGCTATGCCACGCTTTCCCCAGACCAGCCATGATCTCATTCTTCAGCTGCGGATCAGGAACAGAAAGTTTTCTGCTGGGGAGAAAGGGTGGGACAGAGGAAACTGAGATGCAGACCCAGAGGGGCCAGAAAAGATGTACACTCGTCTTCCCCACACCGTACCAAGACTCCATAGGAGGGAACAAACTGGGTCTGGCTACCTCTCCTTTGCCTACTTCTTGGGATCTCCCCGGAACTATGCAAAACCCTGAGGATTCATGTTCTCTCTCCTCTGTCTGTCACAGACTGTCACCCTTCAGTTTCTCACCGAAGTCTTAGGCTTCTCAGCTTAGGAGAGTTTGGGAACGTAACTTTCAGCATGCAGCCCTCACGGGTGTTATGGGAATAGGCTATGGGTATTTTCCTTGCTGTTTTCGAAAAGAAGGAAAAAACCTCCTTGTGATCAGTAGAAATAATACAACTCTGCATGAGTGGAACCTTCTAAGCTGGGAGACCAGCTTAAAGATAGGGTTCTGTGTGGTGGTTAACCTCCCACTTTAGATCAGGTGCACTGGCGGTGGGGGGAGAGCCTTGGATTTGGAGGTCTGGCAAACAGTCAAGTGGAGTGTGTGCTCACTGGGAGTGGCCGGGCACAGGCTGGCTGGTATTGGTTTGGTATATGCGTTGGACAATTAGAAGTAGAACCTGCGGAAAGTGGACGCAGGCCAGAACCCTAGGAAGGGGGGTGCATGGTCCAAACACATTGATATTTCTCAAGGCTGAAACTGACAATCGTCGCCTAGTTCTTTTACTGAGAGGAGTCACTAAGGTGACTTGTCCCATGAAACCACGCGGACTGCGCTGGGCGTGCTTCAGGACCACGGACAGAGCACAGACCTCCAGGTGCCCAGGTTCTTTCTCCAGAAACACAGGGGCTCTGCACCCCTGCGCACCACTCAGAGGCAACATTAGAAGGGAGAGAAATGGGATGACACAATGAAGATTTAGATTTACAAACTTGGGCTGGAGAGATGGCTTAGAGGTTAAGGCGCTTGCCTGCAAAACCTAAAGACCTGAGTTCAGTTCCCCAGTACTCACGTAAAGCCAGATGCACAAAGTGGTGCATGTATGTGGAGTTTGTTTGCAGTGGCTGGAGGCCCAGGTGCACCTGTTCTCTCTGTCTGTATCTATTCTATCTCAGATTGCAAATAAATAAATATTTTATTTTATTTTACTTATTTATTAGAGAGTGAGAATGGGCATGCCAGGGCCTCTAGCCACTGCAAACGAACTCCAGATGCATTTGCCACCATGTGCAGCTGGTTTACGTGGGACCAGGAGAATCGAACCGGGGTCCTTAACTGCTAAGCCATCTCTCCAGCCCAAAAATATTTTTTTTGAGAGAGACAGAGAGAGAGAGAGAGGAAGACAGAGATGGGCGCACCAGCAGCCTCTCAGCTGCTGTGAACGAAATCCAGATGACCCCTTGTGGTCAAGTGCGGAATTGCGTCCTTGCATTACTTTTGCATCTGGCTAAATGTGGGACCTGGAGATTGGAACCAGCATTCTTAGGCTTAGGAGGCAGGCACCTTAACCACTAAGCCATCTCTCCAGCCCCCCAAAATAATTTTTTTTTTTTTGGTTTTTCGAGGTAGGGTCTCACTCTGGCCCAGGCTGACCTGGAATTCACATCTAGTCTCAGGGTGGCCTCGAACTCTCGGCAATCCTCCTACCTCTGCCTCCCAAGTGCTGGAATTAAAGGCGTGTGCCACCACACCTGGCTTCAAAATAATTTTTTAAAAGACCATTTAGATTCACAAACTCTTTTTCTTTCACCAAGCCTTCCCACAGACTCCTCTGTGCAAGAACCTCTTTTTGCCACACCCTTTCTGGGAGCTCTGGTCTTCCCCAGGGGCCTGTTGCACCCACTGTCCAGGATCCTAGATCACTTTACCTCACCTACAACTTCCAACAGGACACACTCCAAACCTGAGCCCATAACACACAGTGAGGGTCCCATCCGATTGCCAGCCCTTTAAATTCACAGTTCATTGGGGGATCACAACGAAGGTCTCTCCAGGGAGACTAAATAACCTCCCCCAGAGTATGTGATGAATAATAGAGGCGATTTTTTATTTAAAAACAAAACCACTGCATACAAATTTAAAAGTTTTAAGGGTATACAAAAGGTACACAGCTAAACATTCTCCCCAACCAGGCCTCCTTTTAGGACACAAACTACTGAACAAGATTCTTCTATATCCTTCCAGAGAAGGTTTATGCATACGCAAGCATTTGCATGCATATGTAGATGGTATATACATACTCATTAATGTACAGTCACAGGTGAATAATTTTCCATTATATTGTACCTGAGATTTGAATATTCTAAAGGCTATCCCAATTTAATTAGGCCATATAATTGACCAATGAATTAATAGTTTTCATGTCCAGCAGTTTTTTTATTATTTATTTGAGAGAGAGAGAGAGAGAGTGTGTGTGTGTGTGTGTGTGTGTGTGTCAATGAAAGAGAGAGGAGAATGGCCATGCCAGGGCCTCCAGCTGCTATAACCAAACTCCAGATGCATGCAACACTTGTGCATCTGGCTTACATGGGCCCTGGGGAATCAAACCCACATCCTTTGGCTTTGCAGGCAAGCACCTCAACTGCTAAACCATCCCTCTAGCCCACATCCAGCAGTTGTTTTTTTTTTTTTTTTTCTTCAAGGTAGAGTCTCACTCTGGCCCAGGCTGACCTGGAATTAACTATGTAATCTCAGGGTGGCCTCGAACTCATGGCGATCCTCCTACCTCTGCCTCCAGAGTGCTGGGACTAAAGGCATGTGCCACCACGCCTGGCTTTCACATCCAACAGTTTTAACTTTCAGAAGGTTCCAGGTTCATAGGGACAAGGAAGGGTTAGAAGTGAAGAAACTGAATAAACTTCTAGTTGTGAATAGATGTTCCTGAGGAAGCCCTTGCCTTTACTGGGCCTTAGGTTAGTCCTCTGAAAATGAGAGTGTTGCTCAGTCAGTTGTTACTGCTCACAATGGTGCAGAATGGGCACCTGTCCACATTACCTCACAGTGAATAACACTATGCCAAGCATACTTGCTTGTGTGCCCCCATTGATCTGTGCCACACTTTCTTGGAGAGACTGCCTGCTCTCCGGGTTAACTGCCCCAGCCTGCAATGTCATCCACAGTGTTTCAGGACATTCATAGACCTATAGTCTTCAACCCTCTATTTACTTTAAGCCATCGGGTTTTGCCCACCTGCTAGGTATGACGTGATCCCTGTGGTGGTAATGTTGATTCCTCTGGCTACTAATTGGTTAGAACATCTCTTACTGTTTGCTCACCTTTTGGACTCTCCCCCTCTCCTCTTTTGTTTTCTGATGTAGGGTCTCACTGTAGCCCAGGCTGACCTGAAATTCACTATGTAGTCTCAGGGTGGCCTCACACTCACAGTGATCTGTCTACCTCTGCCTCCCGAGTGCTGGGATTAAAGGTATGCACCACCATGCCTGGCTTTTTTTAATTTAAAAAAACATTTTATTTTTATGTATTTATTTGAGAGAAAGAGGGAGAGGGAGAGAGAGAGAGAGAATGGATGTGCCAGGGCCTCTAATCACTGCAAATGAACTTCAGAAACATGTGCCACCTTATGCATCTGGTTTATGTGGGTCCTGGGGAGTCAAACCTGGGTCCTTTGGCTTTGAAGGCAAGCACCTTAACTGCTAAGCCATCTCTCTGCCCCCCCCATTTTAATAGCTTTTTTAAAAAAGATTTTATTTATTAGAGACAGAGGGGAAGAGAGAGAGTGAGAATGGGCGCTCCAGAGCCTCTAGCACTGCAAACGAACTCCAGATGCATGCGCCACCATGTGCATCTGGCTTATGTGGGACCTGGAGAACTGAACCAGAGTCCTTAGGCTTCACAGGCAAGCACCTTAACCACTAAGCCATCTCTCCAGCCCCCTTGTTTTGTTTTTTGAGGTAGAGTCTTACTGTAGCCTAGGCTGGCCTTGATCTCACAGAGATCCTTCTACCTCTGCTTCCTGAGTGCTGGGATTAAAAGTGTGCACCACTATGCCCAGCTTGCTGCCATTTTATTTTATTTTTATTTTTTGGTTTTTCAAGGCAGGGTTTCACACTGATCCAGGCTGACCTGGAATTCACTATGCAGTCTCAAGGTGCCTCAAACTCATGGCAATCCTCCTACCTCTGCCTCCAAAGTGCTGGGATTAAAGGCATAAACCATCACACCTAGCTTTCACTGCCATTTTTGAAAAATGTGTTTTTACCCGGGTGTGGTGGTGCTCGCTTTAATCCCAGCACTCGGAAGGCAGAGGAGAGGATCACCATGAGTTCAAGGCCACCCTGAGATTACATAGTTAATTCCAGGTAAGCCTGGACCAGAGTGAGACCCTACCTCAAAAAACCAAAAAAAAAAAAGAAAAAAAAAAGAAAAGAAAAGAAAAGAAAAAAAGAAAGAAAGGAGAGAAATGTGTTTTTATTTATTTACTGGAGAGAGAGAATGGGCATGCTTGGGTCTCTTGCTGCTGTAAACAAACTCCAGATACATGCACCACATTGTGCATCTGGCTTTACATGGGTATTGGGAAGTCAAAACTGGACCTCCAAGCTTTGCAAGCAAGCACATTTAAACCACTGAATAGAGATGGAGAGATGGCTTAGTGGTTAAGGCATTTGCCTGCAAAGCCAAAGGATCCTGGTTCAGTTCTCCAGGACCCACATAAGCTAGATGCACAAGAGAACACATGCATCTGGAGTTCAGTTGCAGTGGCAGGAGGCCCTGGCACGCCCATTCTCTACCTCTCTCTCTCTCTCTGCCTCTTTCTCTCTCTTAAATAAATAAATAAATAAATAAATAAATAAATAAATATTTTAAAAAAATGAACTCCAAGCTGGGTGTGGTGGCACATACTTTTAATCCCAGCGCTCTGGATGTAGAGGTAGGAGGATTGCTGTGAGTTCAAGGCCATCCTGAGACTACATAGTGAATTCCAGGTCAGCCTGGACTAGAGTGAGACCCTACCTCGAAAAAAAAAAAGAATTCCAGATGCATGTCCGTCTTTGTGCACCTAGCTTTACATGGGTACTGGAGAATTAAACCCTGGGTTGGTAGGCTTGGCAAGCAAACACCTTTAACCCCTGAGCCATTGCCTCAAACTCATAATGATCCTCCTACCTCAGCCTCCAAAGTACTGGGATTATAGGAATGAGCCACTGCACCCAGTTTCTTTCAAATATTTGAAGGCAAATTTCTCAACATTATTTCTCAATTATCACCTCCTTATACACACCCCTTCACCAAGCATGCTCTATGACCATTATCCCATTGTGATACAGTATGCCACACTGTTATCTTGTTCATTCATTCGTTCCTTGCTTATCATTAGCCTTCTTATTAGCTGAGGATAAACTCCAGGCAGACTTATTGACTACTTAAAATCCATCTCCCTCGTACAGAGCATGGTACACAATAGGGCCTCAACAAGTGTCAGTTGAATGAATAGGAATGGCCTGGTTATGGATTATAGAGTGGGGAAAAGTGTGAAGGTGGGGGCTGGAGAGATGGCTTAGTGGTTAAGGTGCTTGCCTGCAAAGCTGAAGGACCCAGGTTCAACTCTCCAGGACCCATGTAAGCCAGTTGCACAGGGTGGCACATGCATCTGGAGTTTGTGGTGGCTAGAGGCCCTGGCGTGCCCATTCTCTCTCTCATCTGTCTCTTTCTCTCTCAAATAAAAATTTTAAAAGTTTTTTTAAAAAGTAAGAAAAGCCAGGCATGGTGGCACACACCTTTAATCCCAGCATTCAGGAGGCAGAGGTAGGAGGATCACTGTGAGTTGGAGGCCACCTGAGCCTACATAGTAAGTTTCAGGTCAGCCTGGGCCAGAATAAGACACTACCTCGAAAAACCAAAAAAAAGTAAGAAGGCGAGGCTGAGTGGAGTACTTCTGGTCACAAGTCAATGAAAAGTTCCCATTTGTTGCATTTTTACTATGTGTCAGGCACTGTGCCACCCATTTATATGAATTATTTTATTAGTCCCGCTAATAATCCTATGAGGTAGGTATTATTTTCCTATTTATGAGACCAGGAAACTGAAATGGAGTTATGAATGAACGTGCCCAATGTCCTCAGTTACAAAGTATCACAGACCTGGATCTCCATAGCTAAGCAGGATTAGGCCTGGTGCCTGAAAGACTGAGTGATCAGTTGTAGAGTTGGAGGTTTGCTGCTTCTCTAGGAGAGGAAGTGGCTGTGGCCAGGTCAGAGGGCCAGAGGTGAGGATGGGAGGCATAGAGGGTAATGTCCCCATGTCTCCTATGACTTTATCGAGGTTCCGAAAGGTTAAATGGGGGTCTGGAGAGATGGCTAAGTGATTAAGTCGCTTACCTGCAGAGCCTACAACCCTAGTTTGATTCCCCAGTACGCAGGTAAAGCCAGATGCAGAAAGTGGTGCATGCATCCTTTGCAGTGGCTAAAGGCCCTGGCATGCCCATTTTCTCTCTCTTTCTAGCTCTCTCTGCTTGCAAATAAACAAACAAGTAAATAGAAAGGTTAAATGACCAGGCCTCCAACGAACAAACCAAGCTTCCCAGGCTGCTGCAGCTCCACAGTCCCCTTTCCTCTTTCTCCCGGCAGGGACCGCGTGGCACGCATCGGACTTGGCGTGATCCTGAACCTGGCGAAGGAGCGCGAACCAGTGGAACTGGCGCGGAGCGTGGCGGGCATCTTGGAGCACATGTTCAAGCACTCGGAGGAGACGTGCCAGCGGCTGGTGGCGGCGGGCGGCCTGGACGCAGTTTTGTTCTGGTGTCGCCGCACGGACCCGCCGCTGCTGCGCCACTGCGCGCTGGCGCTTGCCAACTGCGCGCTGCACGGGGGCCAGGCGGCTCAGCGGCGCATGGTGGAGAAGCGCGCCGCCGAGTGGCTCTTCCCGCTCGCCTTCTCCAAGGAGGACGAGCTGCTGCGGCTGCACGCCTGCCTGGCCGTGGCCGTGCTGGCCACCAACAAGGAGGTGGAGCGCGAGGTGGAGAGCTCGGGCACGCTGGCGCTCGTGGAGCCGCTAGTGGCTTCGCTGGACCCGGGCCGCTTTGCGCGCTGCCTGGTGGACGCCAGTGACACGAGCCAGGGCCGTGGGCCCGACGACCTGCAGAGCCTTGTGCTGCTGCTCGACTCGTCGCGCTTGGAGGCCCAGTGCATCGGGGCTTTCTACCTGTGCGCGGAGGCTGCCATCAAGAGCCTGCAGGGCAAGACCAAGGTGCAGGTGCAGGGTGGCTCAGGGCCTTAGGGAGCATCTGGGAAGGTTTCTCAGAGGACGTGGCCTTCAATTGGGACTTGAAGTACACGAAAGAATTAGGTGAAACAGGAGGAAGGTTGAGGGTTCGGTCACTCTGGCAGTGAAAATTCAAAATTGTGCTATTTGACCTTTGGTAGCAAGAGGAAGATACTGCTTCACAAAGATCAGTCTGGCTGCTGTGTGGAGCTGGGGCTGGCAAGGCTGAAATTGGAGGCAGGTAGAGGTGGGTTGAGAAAGTGGAGGCAGGCAGAGAGAAGCAGACAGGTGCTAGAGGTGTTTAAGGCATAGGGTTGGTGCTTGGCAGAGAGGGAGGAGCTGAGGGTGACTCCTGGTCATGAACAATAGGACAAACTGGATGAGAGACAGACAAATGGGACTAGGGAGGAAAGAAATTGAGTTCGTGGGCCATGTTGAGTTTGGGGTGCCTGAGAGATACCCAGTTGGGAAGCTACAGTGGAACATTTTAGCTACTTGGATCTGGGGTGTGGAAACAAGATGGCAGTGGAAATAGAGGCTTGGGGCAGGACGTTAGTGTCACCTGAGTCCCGAAAGGTTCCCGTGACCAAGATCTAAACCCAGCCTGTAGCTGCTACCTTAACTTGTTATGTGACCTTGGGCATCTGGCGTCTCCTTTTGGGGCCTCACATTTACCTGTGGAGAGCTGAAGGAATTGGGCCACAGCAGCAGCTCTTCCCCTCAATGTGGACTCATGGTAGTTTCATTAACAAAAGTTTGTGGGGGTTTTTTCTTAAATTACAGATTTGAGATTATCCCTATAATGCCAGTCTCTCTCTCTATATATATATATATTTTTTTTTTTTTCTTTTCTTTTCTTTTCTTCTGGAGGCCTTTGGGGATTGGTGACAGTTGAGGATCAGGGAGGAGACATAACCCCCTTGACCCACCCTGTCTGCATTGTAATTATCATATAGAGGCGTAAGAAGACTGCAGCTCACAGGTGGTTGTCATCGCTCATGCATGTCCCTGCAGATCAACAAGAGACTGTTGGGCTGGAGAGATGGCTTAGCGGTTAAGGCGCCTGCCTGCTAAGCCTAATAACCCGGTTCCAATCTCCAGGTCCCACGTTTAGCCAGATGCAAAGTGATGCAAGGGTGCAATGCTGCACTCGCCCACAGGGGCGCACACATCTGGATTTCGTTCACAGCAGCTGAGAGACTGCTGGCGCACCCATATCTATCTGTCTCCCTCTCTGTCTGTCTCTCTCTGTGTCTCTCTCCAAAAATAAATAAAATAATTTTAAAAAATTAAAAAAAAAAAAAAGAGAGAGAGACTGTTAGGGGAGTCTGGGGCATCTTCCATTACCCGGGTTTTCCGGAGTTTCTGATTCTTCCTTGTGCACCCAAGTTGAGCATAGGGTAGTACTTGACCAAAAGCATATCATTGTGCCTTGGGAGAAAGGCTTGGGGGATGTAGAGAGTAAGGACACCAAGGCTTGCATCTGCACAACAGCCCCAACCACTAGCTCTGTCTCTTTCCTATCAAGGTCAAGTTAGTGCAGTTCAGCAAAGGCACACTGAACCCATACTCCATGTCCTTCATTGTGCCAGGTGTGGGGCTCCATTAGAGATTAAGGCATGTCCTCAGCTGATAGTCCAGTGGACGTTGCTTCATCAACTGTATGCTTCGAGTCCTTACTTGAAATGTGGGCATGTCTTTGGAGGAACCAAAGCAGGCTGCATTAGAAGAGTTGCTGACCAGTTTGGATACTAAAGGATAAGTGGAATTCTCACCAGGCTAGAAGAGTTAAGAGTTTGGGAGTAGTGTGGGTGAGACACAAAGATTTGAGAGCTTGGTGAGGAGAGCTGGCAGTATCTGGATGGAGCTGCCCCATGCCACCTTGCAGGCATACTGGGAACGCAGACTTTATCCCCTTGGGAATGGGCTAGCAGGGACAGGTGCTGTCAAGAGTGAGTGAGCTGCGGGGCATGTGGCTCACGTCTTTAATCCCAGCACTCAGGAGGCAGAGAAAGGAGGATTGCTGTGAGTTCAAGGCCACTCTGAGAATGCATAGTGAATTCCTGGTCAGCCTGGGCTAGAGTGAAATCCTACTTGAAACAACAACAACAAAAGGAGTACGCTTCTGGAGGGAGAATGCACAGGACTGAGTGACTTAGTGGTAAGGACAGGGGTAGGCAAATGTTGGGACTCTGCAGAGAGAAGAGGCAAGGAATGGGATGATACTGGGCTGGGGAGCTGGTGATGTTAGACCTCGTTGCCCCAACAACTCCTTCCTAGGTGTTCAGCGAAATCGGCGCCATCCAGAGCCTGAAACGCCTGGTTTCCTACTCCACCAACGGCACCACGTCGGCGCTGGCGAAGCGCGCGCTGCGCCTGCTGGGCGAAGAGGTGCCGCGGCGCATCCTCCCCTGCGTGGCCAGCTGGAAGGAGGCCGAGGTCCAGACGTGGCTCCAGCAGATCGGCTTCTCCCAGTACTGCGAGAGCTTCCGGGTAGAGCCTCTGGGAGACCATCTCCCCTTAGACTGAGCCGGGGGCGCATCCGGGAGGCCTTTGGGGGGCGGGGCGCGGCCGATGGGGGCGCACCGAGCACAAGCGACCTTGTCCTTCCCACTGCTCGCACGCCCGCGGCGCTGTGGTGCCTTTCAGGGGTGGGAACCTGCCCTCAGCCACTCTTGGGGTCCCATCGGCCTCCTCCAGTGTCACCTCCAGTTCCCTTCCTTGTATCTTGCGCTGGGGGCGGAGAGAGGAGGGGAGCCTTCCTCACACCTGGATTCCTCCCCCAGGATCAGCAGGTAGATGGTGACCTGCTTCTACGGCTCACCGAGGAAGAACTCCAGATGGACCTGGGTATGAAATCGAGTATCACCCGCAAGAGGTACTGCGCCCCCGGCCCGCCCCAGCCAAGTCTCACTAACATCTTTCAGTGGCCACCAGCCCATCCGAGTCAGAACCTCAACTTCTTTTTTTTTGGGGGGGGTAGGTTCTTTAGGGAGCTTACGGAGCTCAAGACCTTCGCCAACTATGCTACGTGCGACCGCAGCAACCTGGCTGACTGGCTGGGCAGCCTGGACCCGCGCTTCCGTCAGTACACCTACGGCCTGGTCAGCTGTGGTCTCGACCGCTCCCTGCTGCACCGCGTGTCTGAGCAGCAACTGCTGGAGGACTGTGGCATCCGCCTGGGCGTGCACCGCACACGCATCATCTCTGCTGCCAGAGGTCAGCGCGACCACCTGGGACCTTCCCACCCCAGCCCCAGCCCAGGAAGGGTGAGGGGAGGCTGGGGTGAAGGCCCAGAGTCTCTCTAGGGTTTGACTTAGCAACCTCTCTGCGTCTGATTGGGCTCTGAGGATGTACAGATGAGTT
This sequence comes from Orientallactaga sibirica, assembly GCA_036365145.1. NCBI lineage: Eukaryota > Metazoa > Chordata > Mammalia > Rodentia > Dipodidae > Orientallactaga > Orientallactaga sibirica. Next base: position 139,221 of record JAEOAD010002711.1, on the reverse strand, counting down.
CCCTGTTTGACGTGGGAGTAAAACAGGTATACAAGTGAGCAGGAAGAATGTCTGGGACCCCAGTGGGAGTCCAGAAGCACTTCCTACCCTTTACCCAGCTCCAGACTTGAGAAGAGGGGATCCCTGAGCAGGTAATGAGGGATGTATGGGCATGGGGGCAACAGGAAGGACAGCCCAGGCAGAGGGCAGCTCCAGCAAGAGTAAAGAGAGTTAGGGCAGTACATGGGTGCATATGTTGGGCAGGGGTGGCTCACAGGGGGTTTATCTTAGTAGCCACCACCTTACAAAGCTTCTCAGTGGTGCCCAGGCCTCTAGCAATCCTGTTTATTAACTTGCTTCCATTGACTAATTTACCCTTATTGTCAATAACTGTATACACCAGACATTGTAATGAGTTTTTAAAATATTTTTTCTAATTTTATTTTTTTTTGCAAGCAGAGATAGAAAGATAGAAGAGAGACAGACAGAGAGAGAATAGGCACACCAGGGCTTCTAGCCACTGCAAAGGACATGCCCCTTGTGCATCTGGCTTATGTGGGTCCTGGGGAATTGAACTGGGGTCCTTTGGCTTTGCAGGCAAATGCCTTAACTGCTAAGCCATTTCTCCAGCCCTAAATTATATATTTTTGGTTTTTCGAGGTAGGGTCTCGCTGTAGCCCAGGCTGTCCTGGAATTCATTATGTAGTCTGCCTCCCGAGTGCTGGGATTAAAGCCGTGCGCCACCACGCCCGGCTCCTAAAATATATATATTTTTTTGAGGTAGGGTTTCACTCTAGCCCAGGATGAATTTGAACTTACAGTGATCCTCCTACCTCTGCCTCCCCCGAGTGCTGGCATTAAAGGTGTGCACCAACATGACAGGTTTTTAAATATTTTATTTTTATTTATTTGAGAGGGAGAGAGAGAGAGAGGCAGATAGAGAGAGAGAGAGAGAGAGAGAGAGAATGGGCACACCAGGGCCTCTAGCCACTGTAAATGATCTCCTGATGCATGTGTCACCTGTGAACCTGGGCCCTTTGGTTTTTCAGGCAAGCGCCTTAAATGATAAGCTATCTCTCCAGCCCTGTAATAAGTTTTTAAGATTTAATCTCATAGCTGGCCATGGTGGCATATACCTCTAATCCTAGCACTGGAGAGGCAGAGGTAAAGGATTGCCAAAATCTCAAAGCCAGCTTGGAGTATCCAGGCCATAAGGAATATGGGGCCAGCCTGAGTTACGTAGTGAGACCCTGTCTCAAACAACACACACACACTCAAAAATAGCCAGGCATGGTACTGCATGCCTTTCATCCCAGCACTTGGGAGGAGGAGGTAGAAGGATCGCCATGTGTGTTCGAGGCCAGTCTGAGACTAATTCCAGGTCAGCCTGGACTAAAATAAAACCCTATCTCTTAAAAAAAAAAAAAAAGGCACTTTGAAAAGCCTAATTTCCTTTTTTTGCTGGAGGGCCTCACCTAGGTTGACCTGGAATTCACTATGTACTATCAGGATGGCCTTGAACTCACTGTGATCCACCTACCTCTGCCTCCCCTGACTGCTGGCTTAAAGGTATGTGCCACCACGCCTGGTGTAAGTTTTAATTTTAAAGATAATGAAGCTGACATTTAAAGAATTAAATACATTTTCCAAGGTTATTAAAGCCATTAGTTGACAACTGGGAGTTGAGTCCATTTTTCTGCATTATGAACAGACAAATATTGTCTGTGGGTGTTAAGTATGACTATTATAAGAGGAATTCATTTATTTGTATTACTTCGTTCAGCAAGTACATACTAGGCACCAACACAGCACAAGGGACTGGGCTTTGGCACCATCCTTTTGCTACAAGCAAAGCAAGTCAACTTTTATTGTTTGTGCCTTGAAGCTCCTAATAACATCACAAGATTTCCTTGTTGTACTTCTTTTTTGGGGGGTGGGGGTTCAAGGTAGGGTCTCACTCTAGTCCAGGCTGACCTGGAATTCACTATGTAGTCTCAGGGTGGCCTCGAACTCATGGTGATCCTCCTACCTCTGCCTCCTGAGTGCTGGGATTAAAGGCGTGCGCCACCAGGCCCGGCTTCCCCTGTTGTACTTCTAAACTATTTTTATTTATTTATTTGAGAGATAGACAGAAAAACAGTGAGTATGGGCATGCCAGGGTTTCCTGCCACTGCAAGATTTCATTTTTGTTTGTTTGTTTTTGTTTTTCAAGGTAGGGTCTCACTTTAGCCCAGGCTGACCTGGAGTCCACTATATAGCCTCAGGTTGGCCTTGAACTCACAGTGATCCTCCAACCAACCTTGGCCTCCTGAGTGCTGGAATTAAAGGCATGCACCAGCACACCAGGCCCAAGATGTCATTTTTAATAAAACTGGAAAGAAGCCAGGCACGGTGGCCCATTTCTTTAATCCCAGCACTCAGGAGGCAGAGGTAGGAGGATCGCTGTGAGTTCGAGGCCACCCTAAGACTACATAGTGAATTCCAGGTCAGCCAGGGCTAGAGTAAGATCCTACCTCAAAAAAAAAAAAAAAAAAAAAAAAAAAAAACAATAAACTGGAAAGTCCCAGGGCAAAAATATAGCTTCTCTGGGGAGTGTCATGAACAGTTTTGATTTTGTTGTTGCTGTTGTTTTTTAAATGTTTAAGGGCTGGAGAAATGGCTTAGTGGTAAAGGTACTTGCCTGCGTAGCCTAAGAACCCAGGTATGATTCCCAGTACCCATGTAAAGCCAGATGCACAAAGTAGCACATGCATCTGGTGTTCATTTGCAGCATCTAGAGGCCCTGGTGCATTCTCCCTTCTTCTCTCTCCCTTTGAAAATAAATTTAAAATATTAATTACATATTTATTTAAGAGAGAGACAATGGGCATGCCAGGGCCTCCTGCCACTGCAAACAAATTATAGATGTATGAGCCACTTTGTGCATCTGGCTTTATGTGGGTACTGGGGAATTGAACCTGGATTGGCAGGTGTTGCAGTCAGGTTCACATTGCTGGCAGAAATCACCTGACCAAGAGCAGCTTGTGGGGATAAAAAGGTTTATTTTGGCTTACAGACTCGGGGGGAAGCTCCATGATGGCAGGGGAAAACAATGGCATGAGCAGAGGGTGGACATCACCGCCTCGCCAACATCAGGTGGACAACAGAGACAGGAGAGTGTGCCAAACACTAGTGAGGGGACACTGGCTAAAACACCCATGAGCCCACCCTCCAACAATATACTGCCTCCAGGGTAATTCCCAATTGCCATCAGCCGGCGAGACTAGTGCTCACAATGCCCAAGTTTATGGGGGACACCTGAATCAAACCACCACAGCAGGCCTTTCAAGCAAGAACCTTAACTGCTGAGCCATGTCTCTGGTCCTGCTGTTGTTTTTAAATCTTTGGGTGTGTATATGTCTGTGTATGTATGATGTTGTGTGTTTGTGTATGTGAATACAGGCCCACATGTGCCATGGCATGCAGTGGAGGTTAGAGGACAACCTTGGGTGCTGGCTCTTGCATTTCAGCTTGTTTGAGGCAGGATCTTTTGTTGTCCAGTGCTGTGCACATAAGCATAGCTGGCTTCAGAGCTTCCGGGATTCTCACCAAACGCTACTCTCCTTCCTATAGGCCCTATCTGTCGATCTCACTGACCCTTTCTGGAACAAGTCACCTTTCCCGGATTGGACTGAAAAGTCTGGGTACACAGGGGACTAAGTCCCCAAGAATGATAGGCAGGATTCTTTCTCTCTCTCTCCCTCAGAAATGCTACACTCCCCACTGCCCTGTGCTGGTGGCAAGCCCAGTGGGGACACCCCTGACGTGTTCATCAGCTACCGCAGGAGCTCAGGCTCTCAGCTGGCCAGGTAAGGAGGGGTGAGCAGGTGGCCTGGGGCTTCGGACAAGGCCATGGCGGTGACACGGGAGCCCTCTGCAGTCTCCTGAAGGTACACCTGCAGCTACACGGCTTCAGCGTCTTCATCGATGTGGAGAAGCTGGAAGCAGGCAAGTTTGAGGACAAGCTCATCCAGAGTGTCATAGGGGCCCGCAACTTTGTGCTGGTGCTGTCGGCAGGAGCACTAGACAAGTGCATGCAGGACTATGACTGCAAGGACTGGGTGCACAAGGTAGGTGTGGCTTTGGCGTCTGCTGGAAGCATGGGTCCTCCTCCCATCCCTTCTTTTCTAAACACCCCAGCTACGCTGTACTCCAGAGCACCTCCTGGCCTGGCTGGAAGTCAGCAGACACTGCTATGACTAGAGCTTTAGCAAGCCACGTGGGCTCTCTGGCCTGTTTCCTCTTCTACAAAGTGAGGATAGCTTGCTTATCTGTCTTAGTCACCATGTGGGACTGTTAGGAGGAGTCAGAGAGAGAGATAAACATGCTTGGAAAATAACCTCTGGGAGCTGCGTGTGGTGGCGCTCACCAGTATAACCCAGCACTTGAAAAGCAGAGGCAGGAAGATCACCCCAAATCTAAGAACAGCCAAAGTGAATTTCCAGTGAACCAAGGCTGCCTACCTAGACTGGGGTTGTTGGTGCAGGGGGAGGGGGAGAGATGCCCACCTCTGTGCAAGACAGGAGAGAATAGTGACGGGCAGAATAGAATCGTGGGTAAGAGCAAAAGGTAAATTTGAAATCTGGCTCTGGCCTTGGGCAAGTTGCTTAACCTCAAGAAACTTCATGTTTCTTTTCAGAAAGTAGGGACAATCATGGGCCCTAACACCCCAGGATATTGTTAAGAGAATTAAAAGAGATGAATGGGAAGTGTTTGGCATAATACTTGGCATACATAGTAACTGTTCAATAATGACAAGTGTTATTTTACTTTTGAAATAGAGTCTCACTTTAACCCAGGCTGGCCTGGAACTCACAGCAATCCTCCTGCATTAGTCTCCTACTAAAAGCTTGCACCACCATGATTTTGTTTTTTTTTTTTGGTAGGGTCTTGTTCTATTGCCCAGGCTGACCTGGAATTCACTATGTAGTCTCAGGGTGGCCTCAAACTCACAGCGATCCTCCTACCTCTGCCTCCCGAGTGCTGGGATTAAAGGCATGCACCACCATGCCTGGCTACCATGTGTTATTTTAATGGCATTATTATGATGCCATCTATTCATTCACCATTGTGTCTTCAGCTCATGGCCCATGGTGGGAAGGTAGAATGCTTATAGAAGGGCTGGAGAACAATCCATGTCACCTCTTCAGATTATCACCCATGCATCAGCCAACAGCTGGGACTGAGGGATATCTTAGACATTTGAGATGAGGTTTTCTGGGCCAAGAGGCTTTGCAAGCAAGTGCCTTTAACCTCTGAGTCATTTGCTCAACCCCTGAGATGAGGTTTTTGTCTTCAGGTAGCAGAGGAGACAAGAATTTGCCCACAATGAGCCAGAAGAGTGGCACATGTCTATAGTCCCAGCTCCTCAGGAGGCTGAAGCAAGGGAATCACTTGGACCTCAAGAGTTGCCCTAGAAACAAAGCAAGAAGTTTTCTCTTAAAAACAAAACAAAGCCAGGAGCGGTGATACACGCCTTTAATCCCAGCACTCGGGAGGCAGAGGTAGGAGGATTGCTGTGAGTTCGAGACCACCCTGAGGCTACATAGTGAATTCCAGATCACCCTGAGCTAGAGTGAGACCCTACCATGGAAAACAAAACAAAACAAGAAAACAACAAAAAAAGAAAGAAAAAGAAATAAACACTAGGCTTCTCAGGTCAGCCTGGACTAAAGCAAGACCCTGCCTCAAAAAACAAAACAAAACAAAAAAAACAAGGGCTGGAGAGATGGCTTAGTGGTTAAGGCACTTGCCTGCCAAACCAAAGGACCCAGGTTCAATTTCCCAGTACCCACATAAGTCAGATGTACAAGGTAGCACATGCATCTGGAGTTCATTTGCAGTGGCTAAAGGCCCTGATGTGCCCATTCTCTCTCTGTCTAGCTTCCTCTTTCTCTCTCTCTCAAATAAATAAATAAAACTAAAATGTTAAAAACGAACAAACAAACAAAAACCACAAACCTTTAATCCCAGCACTCAGGAGGCAGAGGTAGGAGGATTGCTGTGAGTTCAAAGTCATCCTGAGACTACATAGTGAATTCCAGGTCAGCCTGGGCTACTGTGAAACCCTACCTCGAAAAACCAAATATATATATAAATATGCCCCCATGACTGATCATCTTCTAGTTAGTGTAAATGCCAAGTCAGGTAGTTTAGCGAGAAAAGAGCATCAAGGGCCAGAATAGGCAAGGGAGGCCTCGTGGAGGAAGCAGGACTTGAGAAGGGTCCCAATGATGTAGGTGAATGGAGGAGAAGGTGACCCAGCCCAGGAACAGCCTGAGCTCAGGAATAAATGTGGGGACGAGGAAGGTGCCACAGCCACAGATGTCACTAACATTGTTCTCCATCTCACCACAGATGAAGAAACTGAGGCTCAGAGAAGCCTCACTGCTAGTATAGAAATAAGAAATGCTAGCCAAGAGTGGTGGCACATGCATTTAATCCCAGCACTCGGGAGGCAGAGATAGGAGGATCGCCGTGAGTTCAAGGCCACCCTGAGACTACATAGTGAATTCCAGGTCAGCCTGAGCTAGAGGGAGACCCTACTTTGAAAAACAACAACAACAAAAAAAAAAAAAAAAAAAAAAAAAGAAAGAAAGAAAGAAAGAAAGAAAGAAAGAAAGAAAGGCAGCCAGCCAGGCTAGGCTTTGACCTCATGCTCTCAGAGCTGAGGTTGTATGAAGGGAGCCAACTGAACCAATGAGTAAAGAGATGAGAAATCACATGCATATCTGCCAAGTTTTCCTGGCTGAGAGATTTGACCTAAGTACTTTTTTTTTTTTTTTTTTTTTTAAGGTTTTTTGAGGTAAGGTCTCACTCTAGCCCAGGCTGACCTGGAACTCATATTGTAGTCACAGGCTGGCCTTGAACTCACGGTCATCCTCCTACCTCTGCCTCCTGAGTGCTGGGATCAAAGGTGTACGCCACCACACTGGCTCTGACCTAATTCTTCTCCTCCTCCCCCTCCTCCTCCTCCTTCTTTCCTTTCTAGTTAGGGTCTCAGTCTAGCCCAGACTGACCTAAAGTTCACTATGTAGTCTCAGGGTAGCCTTGAGCTCACTTCGATCCTCCTCCCTCCCTCCCAAAGGCTGGGATTAAAGGTGTGCATCACCATGCCGGGCCCTAATTATTCTTTTTAGCCAACTGAGTGATCTTCAGTAGCCATCATCCCTTTTTCATTTTTTTCTTTTTTTTTTTTTTTTTTAAAAACTTTTTATTTTATCTTATTTTTTTGGAGAGAGACACAGAGAGAGAAAGACAGAGAGAGAGAGAGATAGAGAGAGAGAGAGAGGTTGGGAGGAAGACAGAGATGGGCGCGCAAGCAGTGTCTCAGCTGCTGCGAACGAAATCCAGATGTGCGCGCCCCCTTTGTGGCCAAGTGCGGCATTGGCATTGCGCCCTTGCGTCACTTTGCATCTGGCTAAACCTGGGACCTGGAGATTGGAACAGCTGGAGATTGGAACCAGTGTTCTTAGGGTTAGGAGGCGGGTGCCTTAACCCCTAAGCCATCTCTCCAGCCCCATTTTTTTTTTTTTTGAGGTAGGGTCTCGCTCTAGCTCAGGATGACTTGGAATTTACTATGGAGTCTCAGGGTGGCCTCGAACTCATGGTGATCCTACCTCTGCCTCCCAAGTGCTGGGATTGAAGGCGTGCACCACTACACCTGGTTTCTTTTTCCTTTTGTGTCATGGTGCACATGATTGAACCCAGGGCCTTGTGCATGCTAGCCAAGCACTTCACCACTGAGCTACACCCCAGGCTTCTCCTATCTTTATTGGCAAGGCTGTGAATCTGTGTAATGAGCAGTTGTCTTGTGTGATCCTGGGTAATTTGGGATGAAGTGGATATCTAAACGTTCCTAAATCAGTGGCAGGTTTAGGATTCACACCTATGCACAGCAGGGCTGAGCTGAGAGGCAGCTTGGCTTGCATGGCAGAGTCCTGGTTGTGAAGTTTGCTGGTCAGGCCTTTGAGGGACTTGAGGGAAGCCCCTTCTCTTTCCTGCTTTCCTGCTCTTTATGTGTAAGATGGAAAGGCTCCAGAAGGCCTGTCTGGGTGGAATCTGTGAAGGTTCTCTCTCCAGGAAGGCGCCATGGGACAGGGCGATGAGAAAGGAGCAGACAGGTGGGGCGGTGCAGCCTGTCTTTGGATCCATCCCAAACATTCAGTCATCCTCTTTGGTTGTTTTCGGTGCCTAATTGCCTCTGGTTTTCATACTCCCTTCCCTGAAGCCACATTTAGTGGCTAATCAATATGGAAAACCACAAATGAACTGCACTTAAGAAAGCCCCATCCCTGTGGTTCCCTTTGAAAGGAAAAAAAAAAAAAAAGATAAACACTTACCAGAACACCATTAATAGCAAATAATACTCCCAGAGCAGCCAGGTGACGTAGATTCTATCCTCTGCACTTTACAGAGAAAGTAAGAACCTATTTTCTTTTTCTTTCTTTTTTTTTGTGACAGGGTCTTACTATGTATATAGTCCAGGCTGGCCCCAAACTTGCAATCCTTTGGCCTCAGTCTCCCAATTGCTGGGATTATAGACATGCACCACCATGCCCCATTGAACCTATTACTATTATTATTATTATTTAATTCTTCGAGGTAGGGTCTCACTCTAACCCAGGCTGACCTGGAATTCACTATGTAGTCTCATGGTGCCTTGAACTCACAGCAGTTCTTCCACCTCTGTCTCCCAAGTGTGGGAATAAAGGCGTGTGCCACCATGCCCAGCTGAACCTATTCTTTTTTTTAAGCATACACTATGTGCTAAGTACCACTCTAATCATTTGCCATAGAATATTGTCATTATTCCATGCAGTAATCCTGGAAGGTCAGGACTGTCATTAACCCTATTCCACATACTAGAAAACAGAAACTTTGAGAGTCCATTATTTTTGCTTTAGGTCACAGAGACTATCAGAAACTCCATGTATTTACTTAATTTTTAAAAATATTTTTCTTCATTTATTTGCAAGGAGAGATAGATGGCAGACAGATAGAAAGAAAGAACAATCATACTAGGGCCTCTAGCAGCTGCAAATGAACTCCAGATTTGTGCACCACTGTGCATCTTTCTTTACATAGGAACTGGGGAATCAAATCCAGGTCCTTAAGCTTTGCAGGCATGCACCTTAACCACTGAGCCATCTCTCCAGCCCTGCTTACTTTTTTCATTGCTGTGACCAAGTACCTGACAAGAAGCACCTGGTCAGGAGAAGGAGGAGAAGGATGAAGGTTAACTTTGGCTTCAGTTACAGGGCTACAGCCCATAATTGCAAGGAAGACATATAGGTGGAACCAGCACCTATCAGTGGCAACAGGAGGCTGCTTGCTCACATCTCCATGGGTCAAAGAGAGTGGAACTCTGGCACTCAGCTGGCTTCTTCATTTTCCCCCTTTTTCAAAAAAAAATATTTTATTTATTTATTTGAAAGGGAGAGAGAAAGAAGGAGAGAGAGAGAGAGGGAGGGAGAGAATGGGCACACTAGGGCCTCCAGCCACTACAAACAAACTCCAGACACATGCACCATCTTTTGCATTTGGGTCCTGGGGAATTGAACCTGGGTCCTCAGGCTTTGCAGGCAAGTGCCTTAACCACTAAGCCATCTCTCCAGCCCTTTTTCCCTTTTGATTCAGTCCAGGACCCCAGCCTATGGATGATACTGCCTACATTCAGGGTGAGTCTTCCCCTACCCCATCCGTTGGAAACATTCTGGTTATGGAAACATGCCATAAAATCAAATTAAGCTGGATGTGGTGGGTGCACATCTTTAATCCCAGCACTCAGGAGGCACAGGTAGGAGGATCTCTGTGAGTTCAAGGCCAGCTTGAGACTACATAGTAAACTGCAGGTCAGCCTGGGCTAGAGTGAGACTCTACCTCAAAAACAAAACAAAACAAAACAGAACATCAAATTAACCATCACACTTGATATAAACCCCGTTCTGATTATTTCAGAATCAGCCTCTAGTTGCTTTGTTGTACTGCTTCATTCCTTCATCTGTGCACTGAGTGTTTGGTACCGGTTCACGATGGGCAGAGCTTTGGAAAAGGGCCTAGAAACAAGGCGAATGAGAACCAGACATGATCCCTGTCCTTAGGTCACTATGGCACTACAGAGAAGACAGATATGAAGCAAATTCCCCATTAATTAGTTTGAAACTGTGGCATGGGCAGCAGAGCCTGAGACGGTCTGTCATAGAAGCATGTGATTTGGTCAGGGATGTGAAGGCAGTTTCCCTGGGAAAGGGCTGATTGAGCTATGATTTAAAAATATGAATGGGTATAGATGAAGGGTCAGGGAAGCATGCTCCAGGCAGAAGAAACAGTATTGCAAAGGCCCTGTGTAGGGAGACAAGATGGCCAATGGACGGGGCAGCAATGTCTCTGTTTGGGTGGACCGTGCAGGGGTGGAATTTGAGAAGTGGTCTGGGCCAAGTACAGAGCCTTGCTGACTACATTCAGGAACTTAGACTTTTTAAAAGAGCCACATAGGGCTGGATAAATGGTTTAGCGGTTGAGGGACTTGCCTATAAAGCCAAAGGACTCAGGTTTGATTCCCCAGGACCCATGTAAGCCAGATGTACAAGGTGGAGCATGTGTCTGGAGTTCATTTGCAGTGGCTGGAGGCCCATTCTCTCTCTATCTGCCCCCTCAAATAAATACATAAATAAATAAATAAATAAATAAAATAATGGAGTTAAAGGGCCATGTAAACAAAGTTTTCGGTAGGAAGTGGCAGCTTGTTGTTTTGCCAGAGGTTAGCTAGGTTGCAGGGTAAACGTCAGTAAAGAGTCCCATGGGCAGGGCCCACAGGGGCTCAGCCTGGATGCAGGGGTGTGACAAATTTCTTCCAACCCCAAATCATGTAAGGTTTTCCCCATCCACACCAACAACCAGTTAGTTCTCTAGTTTCCACAACCAACAAGGTACCCCACAATTCAACTCAGTACTGTCAAGTCAGAAACCACAAACTGAAGCACTCAGACCCCATAAGACTTCCCTCACTTGAGGCTCCAGTCCCCAGGCTACTTCTCACTTGGCCCCACATTCTGCAGCTGCCATAACCACCCCTACCCACTCCCAGGCTCATCAAATTGCCGAGCAGAGCTCAGGGAGGAGAGGCTATTATACAATGCACAGCTCAGGAATGGCCTAATGAAACAGACACAAGCGTAAGCGGCAGGGACGCAGAGCATCCATCTCTTTTCCCAGGCCCCACCTCTGGCTTCTTCATCAACCTGGAAGTTCTTCAGATGCCACTGTCAAGGGGATTTTACGACGGCTTTAGGACATAGGCATGATGGATGGAATCACTGGCCATTGGTGACTGAATTCTGTCTATAGTCCTGCCCCAAAAGTGGAGTGGGCCTGAAAGTCCAAAGCCTCATATCATGCTTAGACCTCTCGTGACAAGACCATATCCCGAAGCTCTCTAGACCACCACCTCTGGCTAGGAGCCATCTCAATATTGTCCGACAGTCATCACTCAGGAGAACCCAGTGGGTTTAGGAGCTGTGGACCTGCCTGTCCCAGGACAAAGACAAGAGCCTTTGATACTGTGAGGGGTGAAGGAGAGTTAAGGGAAACACCAGAACCAGTGGCTTGTCTCATGCTCAGCCCCAGGCTAGGGGCCCTCTACTCAGCTAGCCACAGGATGCCTGGATGGGTCAGGGTCTTCTGTTATTCAGATTTTCATCCCTGAGACAAAATACCCAAGAAAGTGGGGCCAGGTGTGGTGGTGCATGCTTTAATCCCAGCATTTAGAAAGAAGAGGGAGGAGGATTGTCTTGAGTTTGAGGCCACCCTGAGACTACAAAGTGAGTTCCAGGTCAGCCTGAGCTACAGCAAGACCCTACCTCGAAAAACAAAAAACAAACAAACAAACAAACAAAAAAAACACCCAAGAAATTCAAGTTCAAAGGAAGGACGATGGTGGGGATGGTGGTTTATGTCTATAATCCCAGCACTTGAGAGGGTGAAGCAGGAAGATCACCCATAAGTTTGAGGCCAACCTGGGCTACATACTGAGTTCCAGGCCAACGTGGGCTACAGAGATCCTGCATCTAACAAACAAACAAACAAACAAACAAACAAACAGAAAGACAGAAAAGCAACAGCAAAAAGGAGATAAGAGCTGAGTATGGTGACACACGCCTTTAATTCCAGCACTTGGGAGGCAGATGTAGGAAGATCACTGTGAGTTTGAGGCCAATCTGAGATCCAGATCAGCCTGAAATAGACTGAGACCCTACCTCGAACAAACTAAGAATAAAAAAGAAAGGAGGGCTGGGGAGATGGCTTAGAGGTGCTCGCCTGCGAAGCCTAAGGACCCATGTTCAACTCCAGATCCCACATAAGCCAGACACACAAAGGTGACGCAAGCACAAGTTTGCACATGCCCACTAGGTGGTGCAAGCATCTGGAGTTTGACTGCAGTGGCAGAGGCCCTGGCACACCAATTCACACACACTCTCTCTCTCTAAAACAAAACAAAACAAAAATTAGCTGGGCATGGTGGTGCACACCTTTAATCCCAGCACTTGGGAGGCAGAAGTAGGAGGATCACGGTGAGTTCAAGGCCACCCTGAGACTACATAGTGAATTCCAGGTCAGCCTGGACTAGAGTGAGATCCTATCTCAAAAGAGAGAGAGAGAGAGAGGTCAGACTTATTGGCTCACAGTTTTGTAAACCTCAGCCCATGATCCATTGCTTGGCCATGTTGCTGGGGGTTTGGTTTCAGGGAGAGCATAACTGGGAACAGAACAGAACATCAAATTAACCATCACACTTGATATAAACCCCGTTCTGATTATTTCAGAATCAGCCTCTAGTTGCTTTGTTGTACTGCTTCATTCCTTCATCTGTGCACTGAGTGTTTGGTACCGGTTCACGATGGGCAGAGCTTTGGAAAAGGGCCTAGAAACAAGGCGAATGAGAACCAGACATGATCCCTGTCCTTAGGTCACTATGGCACTACAGAGAAGACAGATATGAAGCAAATTCCCCATTAATTAGTTTGAAACTGTGGCATGGGCAGCAGAGTCTGAGACGGTCTGTCATAGAAGCATGTGACTTGGTCAGGGATGTGAAGGCAGTTTCCCTGGGAAAGGGCTGATTGAGCTATGATTTAAAAATATGAATGGGTATAGATGAAGGGTCAGGGAAGCATGCTCCAGGCAGAAGAAACAGTATTGCAAAGGCCCTGTGTAGGGAGACAAGATGGCCAATGGACGGGGAGCAATGTCTCTGTTTGGGTGGACCGTGCAGGGGTGGAATTTGAGAAGTGGTCTGGGCCAAGTACAGAGCCTTGCTGACTACATTCAGGAACTTAGACTTTTTAAAAGAGCCACATAGGGCTGGATAAATGGTTTAGCGGTTGAGGGACTTGCCTATAAAGCCAAAGGACTCAGGTTTGATTCCCCAGGACCCATGTAAGCCAGATGTACAAGGTGGAGCATGTGTCTGGAGTTCATTTGCAGTGGCTGGAGGCCCATTCTCTCTCTATCTGCCCCCTCAAATAAATAAATAAATAAATAAATAAATAAATAAATAAATAAATAAATAAAATAAATAAATAATGGAGTTAAAGGGCCATGTAAACAAAGTTTTCGGTAGGAAGTGGCAGCTTGTTGTTTTGCCAGAGGTTAGCTAGGTTGCAGGGTAAACGTCAGTAAAGAGTCCCATGGGCAGGGCCCACAGGGGCTCAGCCTGGATGCAGGGGTGTGACAAATTTCTTCCAACCCCAAATCATGTAAGGTTTTCCCCATCCACACCAACAACCAGTTAGTTCTCTAGTTTCCACAACCAACAAGGTACCCCACAATTCAACTCAGTACTGTCAAGTCAGAAACCACAAACTGAAGCACTCAGACCCCATAAGACTTCCCTCACTTGAGGCTCCAGTCCCCAGGCTACTTCTCACTTGGCCCCACATTCTACAGCTGCCATAACCACCCCTACCCACTCCCAGGCTCATCAAATTGCCGAGCAGAGCTCAGGGAGGAGAGGCTATTATACAATGCACAACTCAGGAATGGCCTAATGAAACAGACACAAGCGTAAGCGGCAGGGACGCAGAGCATCCATCTCTTTTCCCAGGCCCCACCTCTGGCTTCTTCATCAACCTGGAAGTTCTTCAGATGCCACTGTCAAGGGGATTTTACGACGGCTATAGGACATAGGCATGATGGATGGAATCACTGGCCATTGGTGACTGAATTCTGTCTATAGTCCTGCCCCAGAAGTGGAGTGGGCCTGAAAGTCCAAAGCCTCATATCATGCTTAGACCTCTCGTGACAAGACCATATCCCGAAGCTCTCTAGACCACCACCTCTGGCTAGGAGCCATCTCAATATTGTCAGACAGTCATCACTCAGGAGAACCCAGTGGGTTTAGGAGCTGTGGGCCTGCCTGTCCCAGGACAAAGACAAGAGCCTTTGATACTGTGAGGGGTGAAGGAGAGTTAAGGGAAACACCAGAAACTCATGCTCAGCCCCAGGCTAGGGGCCCTCTACTCAGCTAGCCACAGGATGGCTGGATGGGTCAGGGTCTTCTGTTATTCAGATTTTCATCCCTGAGACAAAATACCCAAGAAAGTGGGGCCGGGTGTGGTGGTGCATGCTTTAATCCCAGCATTTAGAAAGAAGAGGGATGAGGATTGTCTTGAGTTTGAGGCCACCCTGAGACTACAAAGTGAGTTCCAGGTCAGCCTAAGCTACAGCAAGACCCTACCTCGAAAAACAAAAAACAAACAAACAAAAAAACACCCAAGAAATTCAAGTTCGAAGGAAGGGCGATGGTGGGGATGGTGGTTTACGTCTGTAATCCCAGCACTTGAGAGGGTGAAGCAGGAAGATCACCCATAAGTTTGAGGCCAACCTGGGCTACATACTGAGTTCCAGGCCAGCCTGGGCTACAGAGATCCTGCATCTAACAAACAAACAGAAAGACAGAAAAGCAACAACAAAAAGGAGATAAGAGCTGGGTATGGTGGCACACGCCTTTAATTCCAGCACTTGGGAGGCAGAAATAGGAAGATCACTGTGAGTTTGAGGCCAATCTGAGATCCAGATCAGCCTGAAATAGACTGAGACCCTACCTCGAACAAACTAAGAATAAAAAAGAAAGGAGGGCTGGAGAGATGGCTTAGAGGTGCTCGCCTGCGAAGCCTAAGGACCCATGTTCAACTCCAGATCCCACATAAGCCAGACACACAAAGGTGACGCAAGCACAAGGTTGCACATGCCTACTAGGTGGTGCAAGCATCTGGAGTTTGACTGCAGTGGCAGAGGCCCTGGCACACCAATTCACACACACACTCTCTCTAAAACACAACAAAAATTAGCTGGGCATGGTGGAACACACCTTTAATCCCAGCACTCGGGAGGCAGAAGTAGGAGGATCACCGTGAGTTCAAGGCCACCCTGAGACTACATAGTGAATTCCAGGTCAGCCTGGACTAGAGTGAGATCCTACCTCAAAAGAGAGAGAGAGAGAGAGAGAGAGAGAGAGAGAGAGAGGGAGAGAGAGAGAGAGGTCAGACTTATTGGCTCACAGTTTTGTAAACCTCAGCCCATGATCCATTGCTTGGCCCTGTTGCTGGGGGTTTGGTTTCAGGGAGAGCATAACTGGGGAAGTGCATGGTACAGGAAACTAACTGCTTGTTTCATGGAGGTCGGGAAGCAAGGAGTCCTACTTACTGTTCCCTTACCCTTCAGCAGACAATTTTAGGTCCCACCTCCTAAAGTCCCTTCCACCTCCCAATAGCACTATCAACTGGGACCAGTCCTTCAAGGCATGAGTTTTTGGGCATCAATTAAGAATGAGGGGCTGAGCCATGCATGGTGGCACACACCTTTAATCCCAGTCGGGAGGCAGAGGTAGAAGGATCAGCACGAGTTCAAGGCCACCCTGAGAGTACATAGTGAATTCCAGACCAGCCTGGGCTAGAGCAAGACCCTGCCTCAAAAAACCAAGAAAAGATTGAAACCAGACCAGGCATGGTGGCACATGTCTTAAATCCCAGCACTCAGGAGGCAAAGGTAGGAAGATCAATGTGAGTTCCAGGCTTGCATGGGATTACAGAGTGAGTTCCAGGTCAGCCTGGGCTAGACCCTAGCTCAAAATAAAATAAAATAAAATAAAAAGCCGGGTGTGGTGGCGCATGCCTTTAATCCCAGCACCTGGGAGGCAGAGGTAGGAGGATCACCGTGAGTTCAAGGCCACCCTGAGAAAACAGAGTGAATTCCAGGTCAGCCTGGACTAGAGTGAAACCCTACCTCAAAAACCAAAATAAATAAATAAAATAAAAATAAAATCATAACAGAATAATCTTCCACTTTCTTCCTTCTCCAGGAGATTGTGACTGCTTTAAGCTGTGGCAAGAACATTGTGCCCATCATTGATGGCTTCGAGTGGCCTGAGCCCCAAGCTCTACCTGAAGACATGCAGGCTGTGCTCACCTTCAATGGCATCAAGTGAGCCCCTGGGGACAGAGCCAAGGGGGGCAGGGAGTAGAGCGTATGTGTGTGTGCATATGCACACCACCCCAACAAGGAGCATGTGGGCAGAACCAAAGAGCCCTGGTCAGCAGGAGCCTGTGTCTCTCTGCTCAGCATCTGACTCAGTCTCTGTGCCCACAGGTGGTCCCATGAGTACCAGGAGGCCACCATCGAGAAGATCATCCGCTTCCTGCAGGGCCGCTCCTCTCAGGACTCATCTGCTGGCTCCGATACCAGTTTGGAGGGTGCTGTACCAATAGGCCTGCCTTAAACTGTGCCCAGTTCCCAAGTCCTGCTGTGACTCCCACTTTCCATCATCCCTCCACTCCCTGAGGGAACAGCTCCTCAAACTGACCTCCCAGGGTTGAGGCAGACTGGGCTCTTCTGAGGAAGTGGCTCTCTGTCCCCACCCTCAGCCTACTTCAGACAAACACAGGAGGTTGGGAGGGCTCGCCTCCCTCAGATCCACCATCAAGCTCCATCTTCCACCCCAAAGCCTTGATCCTGCTCAGTTCTGGAGACTCAGGTTGGGGAGAGAGCTGCACATTCTCCAGCCTCCTACCCCAACAGCAGTCAGTTGGCAACCACTGGCAGGAAGCAGGGCAATGCCCAGGTCCCTCTGCCTGGTCCCTGACCTCTGAGCAAGGGCCTGGGAGGCAGCCAGGGATGACACTCTCCCAATGGCTGTCCTGGTCCCTGGCTCATGCCTACCTGCTGCCTGTGGCCTTGCTCTGGTAACCACTCAGTGCCCATCCCAGCCTCCCTTTGGGGCAGCCATGTTTGCCATACTGGGGATCAGGGTGGTGCGGTCCATAGCTGTGGCCAGCTCTGCTGCTCTTCTTGGTGCAATGGGCAGGGGAGGTCATATCTCAAAGCCCACTCTACCCTAGGCCATGTGGACTCCTTCCCAGCCAGGCCCAGCTGATTTCCTCAGCTCCTCACCCACTTGGGACTTGTCACACCCATTTGCTCAGGGAAGAGGAGACCAGATAGATAGCCCCCCTCCCCCCAGATAGCACCAATCACCTGAAGAGGCAAGATCCCTAGGGGAAAGGGTTATTTCCTCTGGCATTTCTCCCACTGCAGTGTGCAATTGAATGCGCTGGGGACTGTGTCAAAATTCAGTGAGGGAGATCCTGAACGGGCCTGAGAGTATGTATTTTCATAGACCTCCAGGCAAACTTATGCCAAGTGATCAAGGGACACAAGTCACTCTTCAGTCTTTGTCGTTTCCTAAACACTCCCCTCTCAGCCATCCAGTACCCATTTCACAGAGAAGCCGAGGTCCCCACAACACTGGTGGCAGCCCCAGAACCTACCTTCGGCCCTGCTGGCTCCCCTGAGAATAATCCCAGGCAGGGCAGCTGCTTCTCCCTGGCCCCAAAGAAGGAAGCAGTGGGGACAGGTCTTGGCCAAAAGGCTAAGCCAGAGGCATACAGGAAATACAAGGTAGGACTGTCCCCCTGCCTCTCACCCCACTGGAAGAGAAAGGCAATTAAGTCTGCTCCCTCCAACAACCCAGGTTCCCACATGGGGTCAGCCGATGCCTTCTAGGGCCAGTGGGGTCATGTCTTGAAGCTGGCTCAACTCTAGAACGCCTCCCTGGAGCTGCCAAGTTAGCGTAGTCTTGGTCCACATCATAAAAAAGCCAAAAGGCTCTGCAGGATTAGGATGCCTTCCTTCCTCTGCCCTCCCCACCCAAGATGTCATGAGTCTGGCTGGACCCTGGCTGTGACTGCCCGTGAGCCCAGTGCTGGCCTCATGTTCCATCCTGGCTGTAAACGCTGAGGCAGTCTGGACCATGTCTTCAGCGACAATACAGTGTACAAGTTCTCTCTCCCAGGGGAAGCTTTCTGTCTTTTTGTCCCCAGTTTCCCCCTCCCCCCATGGCTTGAGTTCTCCATGGACAGTACTCAAGAAGTTCCTGGCTTTTGTTTGGGACAAGCACCACTGCTGGACACCTCCACTGTGTGGTCTTCTATTGACCTCTGCCTGCTCCCATCTTCCTGGGAAATCAGAGCCCAGTCCCTCCCCCACCACCCCGACAGGGCAGCTTTAGTAACAAGTACCTTGGCCAGCCAGGCTCTGTGCTGTATGCTGACAGACAGTGCTCAGAATTCAGGAGTAACCAGCTCCTGGGCCTCAACTTCCACCAGGCACAGCCCATCAATCAGGTGGATCCTGCACCTGTGGCGGGGCTCTCAAGTAGCCCTTCTGCAAGAGCCCGCTCTGACATGCAGCCGTGGAGTCAAGGTCTTCTGCTTGGCTGGAATCAGTGTCCCTACCCCACACTTACCTGCTCTAGGGGCCACCAACTGCTCAAAGACATTCAGAGGCCAACGTCCAGCCACCATTCGCTCATTCTTTGGCAAGGCATCTCGTTCTGGGGTATATGAACCTGGAGGGATCTCAGAACATCCTACAATAGGCAATCGTGCTCCGTTTGTGCCTAACTAGGTGCTGTCCTCAGGTCCGGACAGACCGAGGTGCTATCCAGAGTGGAGCCTTTCTCTCAGCCTCACAGTAGTGGGGTCAGGGGAAGCCTCTCCTGCTGAAGCCTCCCAGCTATGGCAGTGAGGTGGGAGTCTGGAAACAACCAGACTACACTACTTTATCCCAGACAATCTCACATTTTCCTGCATGGGCAGCCTGGGGGCTTCAACCCATGGCAGGCAGGCAGGCCGGCCACGCACAGGAAAACGGGTCTGTAAAGCCCAATGCCTTTTCAGACTGATTCAACTGCTTTATTATGACAACTGGTACTGCTGAGGTCACGGGTGGATAGGCTGTGGTCAGGGGCTCATCCCAAACCACAAACAGCAGCTTCTCCCCCCTGGAGGGAGCCACACCCCTCCCCACAAGGCTGGATGTAGCCAGATATTGTAGTCATTAAGGGTGACTAGGGGCCACTACATACATCAGGGACCTAGTACCGTGGTCTGTGCAATCTGGGCAGGAAGGAGAGATGCCAGTCTCATGCTTCTCCTGGTCCCTGGAGTGTCTTGAGTGCTGGGTGACATTAAGTGTGAACAGACCCCTGCCTCAAGTGGCTTTCCTGTGGTCTGCCTAGGAGTGAGCCTGTGGGTGTCAGCACTCCTAGGCAGAGAATGGCCCAGCTGGGACCACATGATGTCTAGAACTAGGTTGACCACCTTGTGGGAGGTGAGTGGTGCTTGTGGAGGGGTGGCTGGTGCTGCTGTGTGCTGGGCTCCAGGTGCAGCCCAGCAGTTGGTACGGGCCCATGGTTCCTCTTGCCCTCTGGCCTCCAGTCCAGGCAGATCAGGGGCTCTGAGGAAACTGCTGGAATTCAGGGTGAGGATTAATTCTTTCCAGTACCCTGTGAGGGATGAGAGAGGGTTCAGAGTTGATATGGGGAGCCCCCAGCCCTATTTGTAGAAGTGACCCAGGACTAATGGGTGGGTGGTCCCAGGCATAGCTTCCCCCCAAGCACACAGGTGGAGGACAGTGCTTCAGTGGGTCAGACTAATCCGTGACCCAGCCACAAGTAGCTGCAGAAGTTCCCTGTGCTTCCTATTAACACAGTCCTGCCACCATAGCCCCATCTGTAACATGGGAACAGAAGGGATGGAGGGAACCTGGGGGAGAGGACGCAATCTTATCAAGTGGCAGCGCTAGCTTGATCTCTCCATCTTGCCCTGGAAAGTCAGGCAGCCATCTGCAAAGGTGTGTGTGTGTGCGCACGCGCGCATGTGTTTGGGCGGGGGAGGGAGGGTTAGGTCAGCTTTGGATGAGACACCCAAAGAAGGGTTCTAGGAATGAACCCTTTAGGCAAATGAGGTCAGGACCCTCCATTACCCAATCAGAATGGCTGGGATGAAGAGGAGGCCAGCTCCCAGGAGGAAGGGGAAACCCTTCATGAAGTTCAGAGTAGCTGGGTAGAGTGAGTTGAAGATGCCAGAGGCCAGCAGCATGGCCAGGCTATTCACACAGGCCACGGCAGAAAAGAGAGCACCTGTGGGGAAATAAGAGAAATGCCAGGCTTCAGAGTTTTGACTGGTTTTCATGGTTCTGGGGATTAACCAAGGGCCTTATGCACACTAGGCAGGCATCCTACCACTGAACTACATTCCCAAAGTATTTATAACTTTTTTTTTCAGGGGCGTTGGGGTGGGGGGGGGCGGGCTTCAGAGTTTGAAAGGCCCAGGGTCAAATTCAGACAGTACCACCTCATAGCTGTATGACCTTGGACAGGGTTTTGACCTTTCTTACACTTCACCTTCTTCATCTGTGACCTCTCCTATGTCAATTGTCGTGATAGAGTCAATGAAGTCATGCATAAAAAGCACCTGGCATAAAAGGGCTACTGAATTACTAAATGAATGGCTGTTATTAAATCCACAAAGTTCATGTGGGGAAAAGAAAAGCACATGTGATGTGGTGTTTTTTTTTTTTTTGGGGGGGGGCGTTGTTTTAAGATAGGATCTCCACAAGGGATGGAGGAGTGCCCAGCACTGAAACATCTCTGTCACACCCTCCAAGGCTCAGGATCCATTGTGGAAGAGGGGGCAGATAGAATGGAAGAGCCAAAGGAAGGGTATGACTTCTTACAATGCAACTGCCCAGACAGAAATTGGCCTCGATATCCATGACCTTGCAGTACCTAGCAATACCTTCACAAGACCCTCAAAATAGAAGAAAAAGATGATGACATCAAATGGAGACTAATGGAGAGGGGGAGGGGATATGATGGAGATTGGAGTTCTAAAGGGGATTGGGGGAGGGGAGGGAAATATCATGCACTTTTTGTATGTAAGTATAGAAGTTGTCAATAAAAAAATAATTACTAAAAAAATGTTTTCACTATAAAAAAAAAATAGGATCCCCTATATAGCTCAGGCTGGCCTTGAACTTGCAGTCCTCCAATCTTTGCCTCCTGAATGCTAGGATTACAGGTGTGTCACCAAGTCTGGCTACACATGATACCTTCTTTTTAAATTTTTATTGATTTATTTATTTGACAGAGAGAAGGGGGGGAATGGATGTGCCAGGGCCTCCAGCCACTGCAAATGAACTCCAGATGCATGCACTCCTTTGTGCATCTGGCTTACATGGGTCCTGGGGAATCAAACAAGGGTCCTCTGGCTTTGCAGGCAAACACCTTAACCACTAAGCCATCCCTCCAGCCCTATATCTTCTTTTTAAAAAATATTTATTTATTTATTTATTTATTTGAGAGAGAGAGAGAGATAAAGAGAGGATGAAAGCACCAGAGTCTCTAGCTGCTACAAATGAACTCCAGACACATGTGTCACCTTGTGCATCTGGCTTTACGTGGGTACTGGGAAACTGAACCTGGGTCCTTTGGCCTTGCAGGCAAGTGCCTTAACTGCTAAACCAACTCTCCAGTCCCATATATCTTCTAATGAAAAATTTTTGGAAATGGCTTCTTTCGGCCTCTCCTCTTTGGAAGCACCATTTGATCCCCAGTTCCAGCACTCATAGTGCTCACTAAAGAAGGGCTTATCCTGGATTGCTACTGCTTCTGTGAAATAAGGATATTAGCTAGTGCATGGATTGTTGGCCACTGTAAACTGCCATGGAGAGCACCTGTCGCAGGAGGGAGCTAGTGACGCTGTTCTTTTCCCCTGTTCCCCTTGACAGCTCTGTACACCATGAAAAGTGCTGGAGAAAAAAGTCTGTTGGGCTAGATATTTTGGTACAAAACTGTAATCCCAGTACCCAGGAAGCTAAGGTTGGAGGATCGTGAGTTCAAGACCAGCCTAGGTTCAATACTTAGCAAGACCCTGTCTCAAAGCAAACAAAAGCATATGGACTGACTGAATGAATGACACACCTGGGTTCAGGGACACTAGAGACCAGGGTGGGTGTATGGCAACAGGATCTGTCATCATCCAGACAGATGTTTCCAGAATGGAGTTTAAAGACTCAAAGTCCTGAGCAGCTGTTTTTTGCAGTATGCCCACAGGACAAAAATGAACAGCAACCTTACAGACACTGAGATTCAACTGTAAAACTGCCAGAGCTGGAAAGGCCTGCAGGTATCAAGGGCAACCCTCTCATGTCAGACAAGGAAACTGAGGCCTGCGACACAGCTAGGACTAGAACCCAGCTCCCAGGTCTCAGTGCTGTTAGAAACAGACCTGGCTGTGAATCCTCAATCCACTATTTACTGTGTGACCTTGGGGGAGTCAATTTAACTCTTTGGGCCCGTTTCTTCACCTGTCAATTGGGGACAATGAAACCTATGACACAGGTTGTATATTTCCTCTGAGCTTGAATACTCTGACCCCAGAAACCCTAGTGTCATCATACCCACTTTATTTCTTTTAATTAATTAATTATGTATTTATTTTTGGTTTTTCGAGGTAAGGTCTCACTCTAATCCAGACTGATCTGAAATTCACACTGTATTCTCAGGGTGGCCTCAAACTCACCACTATCCTCCTACCTCTGCCTCCCAAGTGCTGGGATTAAAGGCATGCGCCACCATGCCTAGCTATTTTTTTTTTTTTAATTTTTATTTATTTATTAGAGACAGAGAGGGAGAGAGAGAGAGAGAGGAGGGAGAGGGAGAGTAAGAATGGGTGCTCCAGGGCCTCTAGCCACTGCAAACGAACTCCAGATGCATATACCACCATGTGCATCTGGCTTACATGGGACCTGGAGAATTGATCTGGGGTCCTTAGACTTTGCAGACATGTGCCTTAACCGCTAAGCCATCTCTCCAGCCCACATACCCACTTTAAAGATGGGAAAATTGAGGCATAGAGAGACTAAATTTCTCTTGTGGTTATCCAGGAAGGACTCCAATCATGCTGCTAACTACAACCCCAACTCCATTCTGTGCTATGAAAATCAACAGCAGCATTCTCTGTTGGCCTTGGGGCGTGTGACAAGTACATCTGTCTTGGCTACTTACTCTTCTGGGTGGGAGAGAGGAAGGCGTCTGTCCTTACCTGAGCTGCCCGTCTGCTCACTCAGGCAATGCTGGACATAAGGAATAGAGTTAGGCTGACCTTGACACTCACCTTGCTCCGACTTGCTCACCAGCTTGGAGAGCTTGGCCCGGATAACAGGTGTGATGACTAATGACAGGAAAAGCAAGCCATATCCTGCGGAGAAAGAAACATCGGTCAGGAAAGTGAGGCCAGGGAGAGGGGTGTCCCTGAGAAGCAGTAGAGCTCTTAAACATGCCCCAGATGGGACTTCCATTAGACCCAGGAAGACCTGCCATGATGGTGAAGCGGAGAGACAACGACAGAGGAGACAGGGAGCCTCCTGTCTGCTAGCTCCTTCATGAATGAGTCCAGAGTTCCCCTCACTGCTCTTTCAGAATGCCTCTAGTGGCTGCTGCAGGCATCACCCACCCATTTGGCACCAGAAGAGAGGACAGGATCCAGAAAACAAGTGTGGGTTTTGGAGTCATCCCTGGGTTCAAACCCTGGTGCCGTTGCTTACTTTGTGTATGACCTGAACCAAATGATCTCTCTGAAGCCACCTCCAAGTCTGCAAGCAGAAGATCGTAAGATCTTCATCATAGGACTGTTGAATATGTAGGAGATTGAATAATGACGCTCAAGACAAGTCCTAAATCCTGGAGCCACAAAGGACACCTTCTATGAAAAATGAGCCAGGTCAGTCTGGGCCAGAGTGAAACCCTACCTTGAAAAACCAAAAAAAAAAAAAGAATCTTTGGGGCTGGAGAGATGGCTCAGCAGTCAAGGCACTTGCCTGCAAAGCCTAACAACCTGAGTTCGATTCTCCAGTACCCATGTAAAGCCAGATGCATAAAGTGGTGAATGCATCTGGAGTTTGTTTGCAACAGCTGGAGGCCCTGGTGCACCCATTCTTTCTGTCTGTCTGTTCTATCTCTCTCTGCTTGCAAATAAATAAATAAAATAGTTAAAAATGGATTATTTGGGGCTGGAGGAATGGCTTAATAGTTAAGGTGCTTGCCTCCAAAGCTGAAGGACCCAGGTTTGATTCCCCAGGACCCAAGTAGGCCAGATGTACAAGGTGGCACATGCATCTGGAGTTCATTTGCAATAGCTGAAAGCCCTGGCGTGCCTATTCTCTCCCTCCCCCTCTCTCAAGTAAATAAAATAATTTTTTTTTTTTTTTTTTTGGGTTTCCTCACTCTAGTCCAGGCTGACCTGCGTTTCAGGGTGGCCTCAAACTCACGGTGATCCTCCTACCTCTGCCTCCCAAGTGCAGGGATTAAAAGCGTATGTCAACCTTCCCCAGTAATAAAACAAATTTTAAAAAATGGATATTTGGAGCCAGACATGGTGGCATGTGTCTTTAATCCCTGCACTTGGGAGGCAGAGGTAGGAGGATCACCATTGCCACCCTGAGACTACATAGTGAATTCCAGGTCAGCCTGGGCCAGAGTGAGACCCTTTGAAAAAAAACGGAAAAAAAAAAAAAGAGAGAGAGAGAGAGAGAGGATATTTGCAGGTATGATTGGATAAGGGTAAGGCTCTTTTTTAAAAAAAATTATTTGTGTGTGTATAAGCACATGAGGGTCTCTTGCCACATGTGCCACTTTGTGTCTGGCTTTTTTGTTTTGTTTTGTCTTTTAAGGTAGGGTCTCCCTCTAGCCCAGGTTGACCTGGAATTCATTATGTAGTCTCAGGGTAGCCTCGAACTCATGGCGATCCTCCTACCTCTGCCTCTTGAGTGCTGGGATTAAAAGCATGCACCACCTTTTATGTAGATGCTGAGAATTGAGCCTGGGTCATGAGGCTTTGCAAGCAAGCTCCTTTAATTATCTCTCCAGTCCTAGGTAAGGATTTTGAGAGGAAGGAAGCTCTATCTGGGTTATCAGGTTGAGTCCTAAATGCAACCACACATTGTCTTGTAAGAGAAAGGTAGAGAGAGGGAGCTCTGGTATAGGCAGAACAGAGAAAAGGGAAGAGAAGACAACATGACCACAGAGCCAGGAGAGGCAGCCAGGAGCCAAGGAGGGCCACAAGAGTGGATGCTGTCAGAAGTAGGAAACAACTTCTCTCCTATAGCCTGCATAGAAGCGTTGCCCTGTGCCACTCTGATTTCAGCCCAGTGATACTGATCTTGGACTTCTGGCCTCCAGAACTATGAGGAACAGATCTCGTTCCCATTTTCTAGGAATGGCATAACGAGTCTATTAGCTTTGTTTACAAGATATCCTAACTTCCTGCATCCTAGCATGCTCCAGAGTTTTACCTTATTAACAAGGAATCTTCTCTGGTGTCACTCAGGAACCACCCTGTGATCTCATTTAGGGTCCTTGGCAGCCCTTTGAAGATAACAGCTTCAAAGCCCACCCAAAAAGTGTCTATGCCTATTGTAAACACAATGAAGAATGCACCCATGATCTGTGGTGTCTTTCTGTCTTCCAAGTGCCTTTTTCTTAACCTCTGTGCTTAAAATCTATATTCAAAAAACTCTGGGGGTTGGAAAGATGGTTTGGTGGTTAAGGTGCTTGCCTGCAAACCCTAATGACCTGAGTTTAATTCCCCAGTACCCACATAAAGCCATGCACCTATTCTCTTTCTGCCTCTCTCTCAAATAAACAAAATATTTTTGAAAAGAGAAAAAAAAGCAAAACAAAACAAAAACAAACAAACCCACCTCTTTCAGTAAATTCCAGCTCGTTTGATACTGGCACCCTGAAATGCTTTTTTGTTTTATCTGATTCAAGATCATTTAAAAATTAAGGGAATTTGCCAGGTATGGTTGCACATGCCTTTAATCCCAGCACTCAGGAGGCAGAGGTAGGAGGATCGCTGAGATTTCGAGGCCACCTTGAGACTACACAGTGAATTCCAGGTCAGCCTGGGCCAGAGCAAGACCCTACTTCGAAAAAAAAAATTAAGGGAACTCTTCAGGCTGCTGTGGAGCTGTAACTCCACCCTGCTACTGCTGACACATCCCTTTTAGAAAGTTGATTTCTGCATTCTGTAGCCAGCTGCCCTTCTGTGGGGATGGGGGAGGTGTAGGAAAATCAGCAGCAGTAGCAGCCAGAAAAAGGCCAGCACTCAGGAGGCAGAGGTAGGAGGATCACCATGAGTTCGAGGCCACTCTGAGACTACATAGTTGATTCCTGGCCAGCCTGGGCTAGAGTGAGACCCTACCTCAAAAAGCCAAAAGAAAGAAAGAAAGAAAGAAAGAAAGAAAGAAAGAAAGAAAGAAAGAAAGAGAGAGAAAGGAGGAAAGAAAGAAAGGGAGGGAGGGAGGAAGGAAGGAAGGAAGGAAGGAAGGAAGGAAGGGAGAGAAAGAAAGAAAGAGAGAGAGAGAGAGAAAGAAAGAAAGAGAGAAAGAAAGAAAGAGAGAAAGAAAAAAAGAAAGAAAGAAAGAGGAAAAGGACTTTTCAATCTGTGCTCAGAGAATATTTTTTTAAAATACTCAAAGAAGGCAGGGAGTGATTTCGAAGTTCTGTCATCTTAGCACTTGGGAGGTGAGGCAGGAAGATCAAGAGTTAGTCATCCCTGGCTACATAGTGAATTCCCAGCCAACCTCAGCTTCATGAGCTCTGACCTCAAAAAAAAAAAAAAAAAAAAAAAACCACCTAATAATAACAACTCAAAGAAGCTGATCAAGATCTTTGAGTGAGGTCCTACGATTCTTATTGAAGAACTGAGGATCAAGTCACTAATGGCATGGACTTTGTTTAAGAACACCACAATAAGCTATGGGAGGCCAAGGGGTGAAGCAATTAGCACGTGAGCCATGCTTTTTGTCTTCTGCTCTACATTACAAACAGTATTTATGGTTGATAACATTCATAAAGTACTTTGCCTATTGAAATTCTGTTTTCCATATATGAAGGACGGCATTTTTCTGGGGTTTCTTAGTTGTCAATTGTGTGGGCTAGAGGCATAACTGTGTCAGGGTACAGATTTGGACATTTGGAGGCAATGAGTGGTTGGCCCCCCAGTTTTCACCCTAGCTGTCCCTCAGCACACACACACACACACACACACACTTTACCTGTGAACATGAGGGGTGTAATGGTAGCAAATGCAAAGACCACCATGGCCAGGATGTTGAAGGCCAAGCCAATCTCAGCTACCCAGGCGTCAGCCAGGCAGAATTGCAAAAGCCGTAGGCCCAGCAGGCTGGTGAGGTAAGGGAGGTGTTGAGCTGCCGAGCCATAGCCAATCAGTCTGGAGTCCCAGCAGAGAGGCGTGCTCAGCTCATAGAGTGTAAAGATGTCCTGAGCCCCAAAGTGCACAGTGACCACCACGAAGACGGCCAGTGAGTACAGGGCTAAATGCTTCCTGGACTTTCCTGGGGCCGGAGCCACATATAACTGGACAATGGATAGGTGGTGACTGAGCGTGAAGAGCCGGGTGGACTTTGGCTCCTTGACTGTCTCACCAAAACAGAATGCTGCATAGAGAACCATGACGATCAGCAAGGCCAAGGCCAGCCAGAAAGGGTTGGCATAACCCTGGGCTCGGAGCCAGTGACCTCCAAGGAGGCTCGCCAGCATCCCCGCCACACCAATGCAAGCTTCCAGCAGGGCCATTCTGAAAGTACGGCTTCTGTTAGAGCTGACATCGGCCACAGAGGCAAAGCTAGCAGCCAGGAGGCCATTGAAGTCTCCCAGAAAGGCACAAAGCACGCGGCCCAGGACGAAGAAGCCGACGTGGAGCTGCAGCTGCACCACAAAGATGGACACCACGGCCTGGAGCAGCAGACCGAGCGAGGCCAGCACCAGCAGCGGGCGGCGGCCCACACGGTCACTCCAGGCTCCCAGCAGGGTAGACCAAAAGAGCCCCACCAGGAAGCCGCCTAAGTTCATGTAGAGGGTCCAATGGGAGGTTAGGGTCTCCACTTCCTGTTGGGACACAATCACCGGGGTTCAGATCCTCAGGCTGCTCCCCATCACCACGCTGGCAGATACAGGGTTGAAGCCTTCTTTGGAGCCCTAAGCCTCAGAGACTTTATATACACCTCTCAACAACAGGCCGTGGAGGGGGAGGTAGGAAACGCACCGAGTCGTAGTCCTCCCTGTTTCCCCTTCTGCAGTCCTTTGCGCCGCCCCAGCAGTATTCTTCAGCAGCCTCCCTTCAATCTGGCTCCAGGCCATTTGTCCCTTCCGCGGCCCCTTCTCTTTGCTAGGCCTCGTCCCACGGCTGTTCCACTTTCTCAAGCCCCGCCCACCACCCCCTCTGCTACCACCTTTTTCAAGCCCCACCCGCCACTCCGTCTGCGTTCCCTCTGCTTCCTCCACCTTCTCCAAGCCCGCCCACCACTCCGTATGTCCCCCCTCAGCTGCCCCCACCTTTCTCAAGTCCCGCCCACCATTCCATATGCGCCCCCTCTGCTGCCCCCACCTTTCTCAAGTCCCGCCCACCATTCCATATGCGCCCCCTCTGCTGCCCCCACCTTTCTCAAGTCCCGCCCACTATTCCATATGCGCCCCCTCTGCTGCCCCCACCTTTCTCAAGCCCCGCCCACCATTCCACATGCGCCCCCTCTGCTGCCCCCACCTTTCTCAAGCCCCGCCCACCATCCCACGTGCGCCCCCTCTGCTGCCCCCACCGTTCGCAGGCCCCGCCCCCTTGCTGCCTCCACGCGGCAGCCCAGGCTCCGCCCCTTACCGCGCTCCCCGCGCGCAGCCCATGGCGTCCCAGCTACCTTCATGGTGGGGTCCGCACTGTGGTTGCCGCAGTTTCCCCGATCGTGGGTGCCATTGTACCCGAGCTCCGTGCTGAATCGGTGCCACAGATACTGCGTGGTGAGCGGTCCCTGCAGGACCAGGGCAAAGTTAGCCAGGAAGACGATCGGCTCCACGGGGCCCCGGAACAGCACGGCCGCCTGGGGCCGGCTGCGGGGCTCGCCCGGGGGGCTCGCGCGGCCCTCCATGCACGCGAGCGCCTGGCCGGGCTGGAGCGGGGCTGACTGGCGGCGGGAAGCCCGGGCCTGCGCTCTGTGTGCCTGTGCCCTCCTCCAGCGTCGCTTCTTAAAGGCTCGAGGGGCGGAGCGAGAGGCCTCGGTGTCCAAACCTCTGGGCCCGTGTGCTCCGTGCTGGGTGTGGCCGGGTTGGGGTCCCCGCGGTCCAGGCACGCAGAATGACCTCACCTGACACTGCGCAAAGATAGCGCCCCGCAGCCCTTCCTCCTGGGCCCAGAAACACTCAAAACAGCAAGATTGACGTCAATAATTAACATTTATTGAACATTTACTATGTGTTGGGCCCAGTATTAAACTCTGAGCGTATTAATATCCCGACAGATCTGTTAGACAAGCCACTGTTAACGATTCGGGTCTACGAGCACTCAGGGCTAGAACACATGACCCAGTGCCTGCCGCTGAGCTGATGTTCCATGACACTTGCACAGGGCCCATTCGGAGCCCAGGTGTGTAGTCTGAACCTGACCGACAAGGCTGGAGTACCCAGGCTTCGTCTAGCACGTCACTTAACCTCTCCTGAGGAAAAGCTGCCTCAAACATGTGTTGGAAAAGACTCGGGTCTAGTACATTGAAAGTGCTGCTATTCTTGGTGGGTTTTGGTTTTTTTGAGGTAAGATTTCACTCTGACCTAGAACTCACTCTGTAGTCCCAGGCTGCTCTTGAACTCGTGACGATCCTCCTACCTCTGATTTCTGAGCGCTGGGATTAAAGATGTGGGCCACCCTAACCCGGTTCAAAGTGCTATTATTCATTCATTTACTTACTTATTTGCAAGCAGAGAGAGAGGGAGAGAGGGAGAAAATGGGTGCACAAGGGCCTTTGGCCACTGCAAACGAACTCCAGATGCATGCACCACTTTGTGTATCTGGCTTTATGTGGGTTCTGGGGAATCAAACTCAGGTCGTTAGGCGTTGCAGGCGAGTCCCTTAACCACTGAGCCATCTCTCCAGCCCCAGGGCTGTTGTTCCTACTAGGTAACAGCTACTGTTAATCGCTAATAGGTTGTCACTTTCTCCATGCCTGCCCTAAGAGTCTTTCCTGCCTACTGGTCTTGTTTTCTTGGGCTGCGGTCTGACTCTGCAGTTATGTTAGAGAAGCAGAGTGGGAGAAGGTGAGGGGAAAACCGTTGAGGCCCACTGGGTGTGTTCTTGGGTGATGCCTCTATAGGAGCTGGGCCAAAAGGCACTCACCTTCTCTTTGAAAAAAAATTTTTTTTTGTTTTTTTTGTTTGTTTGTTTTTTGAGATGGGGACTTACTCTAGCCCAGGCTGATCTGGTTCTCAATATGTAGTCTCAGGCTGGCCTCAAACTCACATCGATCCTCCTATCTCTGCCTTCCCTAGTGCTGGGATTAAAGTCGTGCACCACCATGCCTGGCTTTACCTCCTCTTCTGAATGGCACCCACCTTCTCTCTGTCTGGGCCTTACTCCTGGATCACTTTTTCATTTCGTGTGTGTGTGTGTGGGGGGGATGTACCAGGGCCTCTTGCTGCTACAAACTCCAGATGACTGCACCCTATTGCACCTCTAGCTTTACGTTGTTACTGGGGAATGGAACCCAGATGGCATGCTTTGCAAGCAAGCACCTTTAACCGCTGAGCCACCTCCCAGCCCCGGATGACGTGTTCATGCCTTCCCTGTGTCTGTATTGATTGATTGCTTTTATGCAGGCTCTCTGCTGGGAACATAATAGTAAAGGAAATAGACAAAGTCCTCAGCAGGCTTAGTAGTTTCTAGAATGTGGGGAGAGACCATTAGACTCCAACAGAATGGATGTAGAATTCCAACCGTGGCACAAATATTACAGGAGAGGAATAGGGTGCTCATAGGCCAGGACCCCGGAGCAGAATCAGCACAGGCAGTGCCTGAAAGCTAACAGGGCCTGGCGTGTGACCCACAAGCCCGATTCTCAGCATGGAAGGTGACTCCATTTCTTCCAGGGCATGTTGGGGCTTAATGACTATCCTCCTCTCTTCTAAGCCAGAAAGAGTCCTGGAAGCTTTAAAGAAGTGGGGGCCAATTGAGCACTCCTGCCCATCCCTCCCCTGGACTTCTGGATATAGACAGTTCCACTTGAAACATTCAGGGCTCTGGGTACATACACACACCCTGCACAGAGTTTGGCCAAGTAAGATCAGGGCATTGAGGGAGGGGTGCCAGCTAAAACGTTAGAATTATTTTCTAGATAAAGAACTAAGGTCTGGAGAGGCCAAGGTCCCTCAGCTAAGAGTGGCACCGGGTGTGGCTCAGTCTCCCATGTCTACTTCTGGTTCGTTGAGCATAGATATCCTGGGATCACTGCTCTGGTCAGCCCATCCAGTGGTTTCCATTTCATTTCATTTATGAAAATCAAGTCATTCACAGGCCACTTCCACCCTCTCCGCTGCTCCACCCACCTCACTCACCGCACTCTGATCCTCTCAGGACCCTTCCAATTTGCCTAGCTGTCTCCTGTTTTGGAGTGTTTACACCTGTCATTTTCTCCAACCAGAATGCTCTTCTCCCAGATACCCACAGGACAGACTGTCCCACCTCCCTGAGGCCTCCACTAAAAAAGTCACCAAGACCCTCCAGTTTATAGTAGCAACTCCTTCCCACCTCCTGTCACTTGCTAAATTCTTTTTTCATCACCTTCAGGATTTGTATGCCTATGTGGTTTCTCAGTTTGTTGTCTGCCTCTTTTTCCTAGAAATCATGGTTAGTAGGAGCTTGGCTTACTTCAAGACTATATCCCCAGCAGCCAGAATAGTGTCTCACCTATGGTAGATACTTCAAGACAATTGAACAAATAAATGAATTCCTCTCAGTGTCAACTCCTCCCAGCTAGAGCCCTGGAGGCAGAGCAGAGGCCTGTCAGTGTGGAGCTGCACAGGGAGAGCTGAGTCACAGAGTCTGTATCTAGAAGGAAGCTGAAAAATCAGGTCTTTGCCTAGCTACCCACTTAAATGACAGGGAAACTGAGGACCAGAGGAGGGGACTTGCCCAGGGGGGAACCAAAAGATCCTGCCTTTCAAATCCCTACAATAATGAAGATGCAGTCAGCCAGGGAGAGAAAAATGTTCCTTTCAAAATGACAAAGGTCAGCGTTTTAACTTGTGATAGCAGCCTTAAGATATCTCTCCCATCCAATGACTGAATAAAGGCTAAGCACTGAAAAGTCATTGCACAGAACCATGTGTGCGCATGTGCACACAGGAGCTCTTCTGTCATGTCTGTACCAGAAAGGAAACCACAGGTTTTGCTTTTATTTATTTATTTATTTTATTTTATTTATTTGATAGAGGCAGAGAGAGAGAGAGAGAGAATGGGCATGCCAGGGCATTCAGCCACTGCAAATGAACTCCAGATGCATGTGCCATCTGTGTAGCTGGCTTACGTGGGTCTTAAGGAATCAAACCTTTGGCTTTGTAGGCAAATGCCTTAGCTGATAAGCCATCCCTCCAGCCCCTTATTTTATTTTATTTATTTATTTCTTAGTTTTTCGAGATAGGATATCACTCTAGCTCAGGCTGACCTGGAATTCACTATGTAGTTTCAGGCTGGCCTTGAACTCATAGCAATCCTTCTACGTTTGCCTCCCAAGTGCTGGGATCAAAGGTATGTACCACCATGCCTGGCCTTTGCTTTTTATTTTATTTTTAATTTTTTTTGAGGTAGGGTCTTGCTCTAGCCCAGGCTGACCTGGAATTCACTATATAGTCTCAGAGTGGCCTTGAAGTCACAGTGATCCTCCCACCTCTGTCTTTTTTCTTTTTGGTTTTTCGAGGTAGGGTTTCACTCTGGTCCAGGCTGACCTCGAATTAACTATGTAGTCTCAGGGTGGCCTCGAACTCACGGCAATCCTCCTACCTCTGCCTCCCAAGTGCTGGGATTAAAGGCATGCGCCACCACGCCCGGCTCCACCTCTGTCTCTTGAATGCTGAAATGAAAGGTGTATGCCACCATCATGAGACTGAGGTAGGAGGATTACTGTGAGTTCAAGGAAAGCCTAAGACTACAGTGAATTCCAGGTCAGCCTGAGCTAGAGCTGAGAGACCTTACCTTGAACCCCCACCCTCAAAAACATTGTATTTAGAGCTGGGGAGATGGATCAGTGGTTACAGGCGCTTTCTTGCAAGCCTGATGGCCAAGGTTCAATTTCCCAGTGACCACATAAAGCCCGAAACACAAAGAGGTACATGGGTCTCGAGTTCATATGCAGTGGCAGCAGATCCTGACATGCCTGTACTCGCTCTCTTTCTGCCTGCCTCTCTCAAATGAACTCCAGACACATGTGCCACTTTGTGCATCTAGCTGTACATGGGTACTGGGGAGTCAAACCCCAGTCATTAGGTTTTGCAGGCAGGCACCTTAACCGCTGAGCCAACCCTTCGGCACATACTTTGTGTGTGTGTGTGTGTGTGTGTGCATGCGCACATGTGTGTGTGAAGTTAAGCACACCCTGTGCACACATGTTGTTGTAGTCATAGTCTCATTGCTGGGATAAAACTCTCGACCGACATATGATGTGTTCATACAAAGTTTCTACTTAATAAAATAAAAAAAGAAGAAGAAAAAATCTTCCAAAGGAATCCTATTTACATTGTAGGTATAATCAATACAGTTTAAATATATATATATCTTAAATGTCTCCATCTCAACATTGTTATACCTCTTTCCTCATCATTTCCTATTCTTTTTTTGTTTTTGTTTTTGTTCTTCAAGGAAAGGTCTCACTCTAGCTCAGGCTAACCTGCAATTCACTCTGTAGTCTCAGGGTGGCCTTGAACTCAAGGTGATCCTCCTATCTCTGAGGCCTCCCAAGTGCTGGGATTAAAGGCATGTGCCACCACATGTGGCTCATTTCCTATTCTTTTTTTTTTTTTTTTTTTGAGGTAGGGTTTCACTCTAGTTCAGGCTGACCTGGAATTCACTCTGTAATCTCAGGGTGGCCTGGAACTCATGGTAATCCTCCTACTTCTGCCTTCCAAGTGCTGGGATTAAAAGCATGCGCCACCACACCTGGCTTTCATTTCCTTTTTTTTTGAGAGAGAGAGAGAGAGAGAGAGAATGGGTGCGCCAGCGGCCTCTCAGCCACTGTGAATGAACTCCAGATGCATGCACCCCCTGTGGGCAAGTGCAGCATTGCGCCCTTGAGTCACTTTTTTCGTCTGGCTAAACATGGGACCTGGAGATTGGAACCGGCATTCTTAGGCTTGGCAGGCAGGCACTTTAATCGCCAAGCCATCTCTCCAACCCTCTTATTCTTTATACTATAAATATAAGTATATATGTTTATAGACACACACACACACCTGACCAAAAGAATGATGGGAGGATTTTTTTGTTGTTGTTTAGTTTACAGTCTGGAGGGGAAGCTCCATGATGGTGAGCATGGTGAGCTGATTAGCACTGGCAAACTAATAAGCCTCAAGGTCTGCCCCCTGTGTGTCTTTACACACCCTCTCCAGCAAGGCTTCATCTTTCAAATTGCTACCAGCTAGGGACCAAGCATGGAGAGCACACAAGTTTATGGGGGACATCTGATTCAAACCACCGTACGTGTGCAGAGGCCAGAGGAGCATGTCAGGTGTCCTCTACCACTCTGCTGCATGGTGTCCTTGAGACTGAGCTCCTCCCTGACCAGGAACTGCCATGTGTTCCATCAGACTGGCTGAGCAGTGAGCCCTAATGATTCTCCTGTCTCTGCCCCCAACAGGCCTGGGGTTATAGCAGAGTGCATAGCCACTCCCCAGATTTTTGTTGTTGTTGTTGTTGGTTTTTTGAGGTAGGGTCTCATTGCAGGGTCTCACCTGGCATTCATTCTATAATCTCAGGGTGGCCTTGAACTACAGTGATCCTTCTACCTCTGCTTCCCAAGTGCTGGGATTAAAGGCGTCTCAAATCTTTTAATGGCCTTATTAGAACTAGATAGAAAAAGAGAATGAGCACATCAACTGTGATCCCTGGGGAATCAAACCTAGGTCCTTTAGCTTTACAGGCAAGCTCCCTAACTGCTAAACCATCTTTCTAGCCCCAAAATTTATTTAATTTAACTTATTTGTTTATTTTGGGTTTTTGAGGTAGGGTCTCGCTCTAGCCCAGGCTGACCTGGAATTAAAATCCTCCTATTTTTTGAGTGCTGGGATTTTTTACCACCATGCCCAGTTTATTAGTGATCCTCCTAAAGAGTGCAAGAGGCAGATAGATTTTTTTAAAGAGTGTCTCACTCTAGCCCAGGTTGACCTGGAATTCACTATATTGTCTTAGGTTGCCTCAAACTCATGGTGATCCTCCTGCCTCTGCCTCCCAAGTGCTGGGATTAAAGGTGTGTGCCACCATGCCAGGCTCCCAAAATTTATTTTAAATGAGAATGTCTAAAGCTGCCCAAGGCTACTAAAAAACAAACACTAGCAAAGGCATGTGAATGCATCTTTCAGGAAACAATGTGGTAAGTGTATATCATAACCCTTGGGAAAGTGGCTCATGAGTTAAAGGCAGGCAAGCTGGCCTGGTTTTGACTCCCAACCCACTGAACAAAACCATCTTTCAATTGCAGTGTCAAGCCCTGGTGTGTTCAAAATTTATTTAATTTAACTTATTTGTTTATTTTTGAAATGGATGCTGTTTTTTTTTATTATTTTTTTGGTTTTGCGAGGTAGGGTCTCACTCTGGTCCAGGCTGACCTGGAATTAACTATGTAGTCTCAGGGTGGCCTCGAACTCTCGGCGATCCTCCTACCTCTGCCTCCCGAGTGCTGGGATTAAAAGCGTGCACCACCACGCCCGGCAGGATGCTGTTTTGATGTCCATGATTGATATAAGTATAGGCTTATTCTTCCTACAACTGTTCTAGTACTTTCTGTATATTAAGCCTTAGAATGTGTTAGACTCCTTGCCAGGAATACTCCCCACACCTTGACTCTTCACTTCACCTGGTTATAAGCAGATGTTCCTGGATTTGTCTCCTTCTAAGCCCTACCCATAACTGAGTCTCTAGACTTGAGAGTAGAGACGGTGTTTTTCTTTTTTTTTTTTTTTTTCCGTCTCTGTGTCCTCTGGTACTGGGCTTGGCATGCAATGAAATGGAGTGTTAAGTAGGCTTGACAGCACACTGCAACCCCAGTCCACTGACTACAGCTGCCTGGATTGCTGCATTGACATGGACTGTTTTGCAGGGTGTTGGTGCCTCCAGCACTTGGCAGGCAGAGGTAAGAGGATCACTGTGAGTTCTAGGCCACCTTGAGACTACATAGTGAATTCCAGGTCAGCCTGGGCTAGAGTGAGACCCTACCTTGAATACCCCCCCCCAAAAGAGCTATGGGCTGTTTCTCTGGCTTGGTGGGAAGGATCCTATGATCCATTAGTGACATCTGTCATGGGTTCAGGAATGGAACATACTGGGCACTCACGACAGTGTGGTCAAGGCCCGGAATACATGTTTAGCAAGCTCTGAGAGACTTTGGGGAGGTAACTGGGGAGTTGTGAGGATTTCTTTGCTCCCAGTTGGGTGATGCCTGTGAAAGACGATATTAGTTACTTTCCTTGTTGCTGTGACAAGAAGCAATTTAAGGAAGGAAAGGTTATTTTTGGCCCACAGTTTGAGAGCACAGTCCATCATACCAGATAAGTCATGACAGCAGAGTGTGAAGTGGCTGGTCACACGGTGTCTGTAGTCAGGAAGCAGAGAGCAATGGATGCTGGTGCTTAGCTCTCTTGTTTTTCTTTTTCCCTTTTTATTCAGTCTTTATTCCCTAGCCCATGGGATGGTGCTGTCCACAGTCAGGGTGGATCTTCCCCGGTGCTCAGCTGTTCTCAAGGTAGGGTCTCACTCTGGTCCAGGCTGACCTTGTTAACTCTTTTCACCCTTTTAAAAAAAAACCTTTTAAAAAAATTATTATTATTGAATTGGGCTGGAAAGATGGCTTAGTGGTTAAGACACTTGCCTTTGAAACCTAGGGACCAAGTGCCTTAACCACTAAGCCATCTTTCCAGCTCTTGCTTTGTTTTTCAAGGTAGGGTTTCACTCTAGCCCAGGCTGACCTGGAATTCACTATGTAGTCTCAGGATGGCCTCCAACTCACAGTGATCCTCCTGCCTCGGCCTTCCAAGTGCTGGGATTAAAGGTATGTGCCACCATGCCCATCTTGTTGTTTTTATTTATTTTAATTTTTTATATTTTAAAAGTTTTATTTATTTGAGAAGAGTCAGGGAGAGAAAGAGAGAGAGAAGAGAGAGAGAAACAGAAACAGAGAGAATGGGTGCACAAGGACCTCCAGCCACTGCAGATGAACTCCAGATGCATGCACCACCTTGTGCATCTGGCATATGTGGGTCCTGAGGAATCAAACCAGGGTCCTTTGACTTTTCAGGCAAGTGCCTTAACCACTAAACCATCCCACCAGCCCTGTCTTGTTTTGAGACAAGTTTATGTACCCCTGATTGGCCTGGAACTCGCTATGTAACTTGAACTCCAAGCCTCCTGCCTTCACCTCAAGTGCTGAGATTGTCTTTGGGCTTTATTTATTTATTTTTAATTTTAATTTTTTTGAGGCAGAGCTTACAGTGTAGCCTAGTCTGGTAGAGAATTCAAGGCAATCCTCATGCCTCAAATTCCTGAGTATTAGGATTGCTGGCATGAACCATAATAGGTCAAAAAGCTTTTTTTGTAACTTTTTTTGTTTGTTTGTTTTATTTTTCAAGGCAAGGACTCTCTCTAGCCCAGGCTGACTTGGAATTCACTATGTAGTCTCAGGGTGGCCTCAAACTCACAGAGATCCTCCTACTTCTGCCTCTGCTGGGATTAAAGGCGTGTGATACCATGCCCTATGCTTTGTTTGTTTGTTTGTTTGTTTGTTTTGGCTTTCCGAGGTAGGGTCTCACTCTAGCTCAGGCTGACCTGGAATTTACTCTATTCTCAGGGTAGCCTCGAACTCATGGAGATCCTTTTACCTCTGCCTCCCAAGTGCTGGGATTAAATGTGTGTGTCACCACGCCCATCTTGTTGTTTTTATTTTTTTATTTTTTTTTAAAGTTTTACTTATTTGAGAAGAGAGAGAGAGAGAAATGCCCAGCTCGCTTTTTGGTTTTTGAACGTGAAAAGGAAGTGGGGAGAGCAGGGAAGAGGAAGCCTTTCCCTGGAGTTGTTGCCCCTCACTTATCAACTCTAACCATCCAAGCAGCGTCCATCTCACAGCTAAAGGTGTGTTTTCAGAACTGGTAACTATGTTCCTGTCCTTGAGAGACTTTGGCCAAGTCTCTGCCTGGCTTCAATATTTTCCCTTATGAAATATTTTCTGAACCTCTATTTCCTTGTCTGTGAAAACTGGTGTCATAATTCCTACCCATGAGGTGGCTGTTAAAATCAAATGAGAAAATGTGTGCAACTGGGAGCTTCACATGGCCATGACCATGACCGTGTTCCAGACAAGGTAGCTGCTTCAACCCTGAACGTGAAGGAGGGGAGGGGCTTCCACAAGGAAATGAGTCTGTCCTGGGTGAGGGAATAACTGGGCCTCATGGAGGAATACTGTCCAGAATCCACAGATGGGCAGGGCTAGAGTGACTCCAGCCAGATGTCTCCCTCAGACCTCTTCCTGTCTTGGGGTTTTTTGCTCTGGGGCTCATTTTGAATATATTTCTCTCCATAGAGCCTTCTCTCTATTTATCCCTCCATCCAAGTATTTACCATTTTTTTTTTTTTTTGCCCATAAGGCCCATTGCTAGGTGTTGAGGTTACTGATAAGAGGTAAGGTTCAGATAAGGATAAGAGCTAGCCCTTCCCCCAGAGAGCTCCCAGGCCAACAGAAGCAGTGCCACAAACCCCAGTGACAACGAGAAAGGTGTACAGTAGCATGAGTCAGTTCAGAAAACGTCTGCCATCAGGAAGAAAAGGTATTCACAGAGGAGCTGAATTTTGAAGCTTGGAATGCTGGAAAGGACTCATTCAGACAGCAGCTGAGAAGCAATGAGGAAGGGCTTTCTGCGCAGTGGTCATTGGAGAACGCTAGCTCATTAGAGAGCACAACTGCATCTGCTATGTTGGCAGAACTGAAGTCATCATGCCACCTGAGGGCAACTGAACCCAGGCCTCATGATCACAAAGGGTTTTCGTAGACATTTAGCACTATGGCTCACTTCCAGGATCAACCTTTGTCTTCTATTCAGAATATTCTGATCACTGATATCATTTGGCTCACAGCTTGCCAAATATTTCCTACTTATTTCTTCATTTCTCTTATGTATTTCTTT
Source organism: Orientallactaga sibirica (assembly GCA_036365145.1). Taxonomy (NCBI): domain Eukaryota; kingdom Metazoa; phylum Chordata; class Mammalia; order Rodentia; family Dipodidae; genus Orientallactaga; species Orientallactaga sibirica. The sequence goes on along the minus strand of JAEOAD010002711.1, from coordinate 99,584 downwards.
ACTTCTGTTTTTGGGTTTTTGTTTGGTTGGTTTTTTGAGGTAGGTTCTTCCTAAAGCCCAGGCTGTCCTGGAATTCACTATACAGGCCCCAAACTCACACCCCACCAAACCATAATGGCACAGAATAAACATTTACACTGCAAAAGATGGCATTGGGGGGGCTGGAGAGTTGGGTTAGTGGTTAAGGCACCTGCCTGCTAAACCTAAGAACCCGGTTCCAATCTCCAGGTCCCACGTTTAGCCAGATGCAAAGTGACGCAAGGGCGCAATGCCGCACTTGCCCACAAGGGGGCGCATGCATCTGGATTTTGTTCACAGCAGCTGAGAGACTGCTGGCGCTCCCATTCTCTATCTGTCTCCCTCTCCCTCTCTCTCTATCTGTCTCTCTCTGTGTCTCTCTCCAAAAATAAATAAATAAATAAATAAATAAATAAATAAATAAATAATGGCATTGGGCATAGCAAAGAAATACCCAAGCAATACATGATTTAAACAAGGCAAACATCAAACTCTGTAGCTCCAAGTCCAACAATTCTAGCCAGTGACAAGTCCTCCAATCGGATAATGCTAACCAGCAACAAGTCTCTGGAGTTCTAGTTCCACCCCTCCAGCAAGGCTACCCACACTCCTGGAAAACTTCATCCTGGGCTGGCAGCTTTCCTTAGCAGCCATCTCATGGTCCTGGCATCTCCACTGGGTCTCCACTGCAATCCACGGTTCATCCTCACGGCTCCATGGGGTCTCCATGCAGGCATCCAGTAAACCTGCTTCACACAGCCCATGGATGTTTCCAAAACACAAGACAGCATTGCAAACTCAATGACCCTCTCCTGCATTTTTTATACTCCACAATACCAGGTAGGGTGCAAATTTGTTAATCCTGGGGGGAATAAATCAGACTTTGAAGAACAGGACACTCCTCGAGCACTCAGGTCCCTTCAAAAGAGTCTGCATTCTTCCTGTTGCCCCAGTGCAGGTCAGCTGGCCCAATCTCAAAGGTTGTAATCTCTCAATTGCAGCTGAATGGGCAGAGTTCACCCAAAGATTTCATTTTTTCTGTGCCATATCCCTCTACTCACACCAGTCTGTTTCTACGCAAAGCAACCCTGCACAACTTCTCAGGGCATAGGCATAACAGCAAGCCTCTCACACAAACTGCTTCAAGCCCAGTATTTTACACTCATAAGCCAGACCTCACAGTCCCTAGTTCTTACTACATTCAGGACTTTCAACTCTGACCAGAATAGTCCATCAAGCTGTACTTATAGCACTGCAAGGCATCTCTTAGGCAGAGGTGTCAAATCCTTCCACATTCCTCTTGAAAATCAGTTCCAAAAGGCCAAAGCCACACAGTCAGGTGTCAAGCAGCAAATAACACCACTCCTTGGTACCAACTTTACTGTTGCAGTCAGGTTCTCATTACTGGCAGAAATCACTCGACCAAGAGCAGCTTTTGGAAAAAAAAAAAAAAAAGGTTTATTTTGGCTTACAGACTCAAGGGGGAAGCTCCATGATGGCAGGGAAAAATGATGGCATGAGCAGAGGTTGGACTTCACCCCCTGGCCAACATAAGGTGGGCAATAGCAATGGGAGCGTGTGCCCCCAAAAGTTTACTTCAATATTAGGTTGATTTCATTAGCTACAAAGAATGCCTTAGCGTCCAGCCAACAACAGTCTGATGCTACTGCACTTTATGGCACTGGGCAGAGAGTGAGGTCAATATGGTCCTCAAGATGCAGCTGAGAAAGCCAGTTTGGGTTTTGTTGATTGGAGGGGCCTGTGTGCTTCCCTGGTGGAAGGACTCCTGGTCAGCTATGACCAGATCTTCTAGGGCAGGGCAGCGCGGAAGCTGCCTGTATGTGTGAGGTGGAGCCCTGGAAGTGGACAGAGCCCTGGGTGAATGTGACAAGTGACTAGGACCCTGGGAAGGGACTGTTTTAGGATAGACAGAGAAGGAAGGAGCAGGCAGAGGAAAGAGGAGGAAGAAACGAGGAGAGAATTTGCCAGTAAGAATGGTCAGAATGTTGGCAATTAGAGGTCAAGAGTAGACATTCCAAAAACTTCAGCAGATGAGCTAAAGAAAGAGAACAGAAATCACATCCCAATGGAACTACAGTCAGGACTAGCTGTGTTTAACACTAAACAACAAGCAAGGGTGTGTCCAGGTAAGGTCACCCTTAGAGTCAGCCAGCAAGCTGCCATCCCTCTTGGGTGGAGATCAGCACCTCTGTCAGAGACAAGACTGAGGTGTGTGAGGGACAGTGAACAAGCCTAACCTTGGTGGTCAGTAACACTTCAGGGTCACATATCTGAGGCTGGAACCCAGTCAGGGACAGCAAGAAGTCACGTAAGCCAGATGCACAAGGGGGCACATGTGTCTGGAGTTTGTTTGCAGTGGCTGGAGGCCTTGGCATGCTCATTCTCTCTCCCTCTCCCTCAAAATGAATGAATGAATAAATAAATAAGCTGGGCGTGGTGGCGCACACCTTTAATCACAGCACTCGGGAGGCAGAGGTAGGAGGATCACCATGAGTTCAAGGGTACCCTGAGACTACAGAGTGAATTCCAGGTCAGCCTGGGCTAGAGTAAGACCCTACCTCGAAAAACCAAAATAAATAAATAAAATAAATAAATGAAAGTGGGAAACTCAAATGAGGGTTGGATTTGGGGGTTGAAGTATTTTGAGAGCTATTTTATCCATAATTGGGAGTTTCCTAGACTGATTGTTTATTAAAAATTTAGCAGTAAAGCAAAACGGACAGAAAACGCATAGAAAAAAAAAGTTTAAGAATCCTTCCTGCTGATGTGCACATCTTATAATAGCAGACTTGCAAATGGAGTTTTACAGTCTATATTTAAAAATTGTATGTTTGTAACAAATAAAGTATGAGGAAAAGCGAAAAAAATTAGTAGTAGTCAGGAGATATTTTGGGTTGAAGAGGGAACAGGGAGCAAGGAAGGCTGATAGAAGCAGATGCACATGCCATTTTGTGCATATTGCTTTACATGGATCCTGGGGAATCGAACCCAGATTGTTAGGCTTTGCAGGCAAGCATCTTAACTGCAGAGCCATCTCTCCAACCCATGTATTCATATCATTTTAGCAAACTGAAAAATCAATGCTAAGAAGATTCATGAGAAAGCATTGCCAGTGACCCAAATACAGTAAGAACAGCAGCTAGTGGTTAGTGAGCATTTACCAAACCCCAAATACAGAAATAGCTCAACATCTCATCACGGAACCATGCCTACCAGCTGGTTATTATCACTCCCCTTTACAGAGGAGGAGACAGGGCTTAGGGATGGGGAGGGACTTATCAAAGGTCTTGTGGCTGATTAAGGGTTCAAAGTCAGGACTGGAACTCCAGTCTCTCTGCTTCTGAGACCAGACTTCACAACATCACACTTCTGCCCTCTGCTGCCTAGTGGCTATGGAGAGCTATTGGTATATAGCCAGTTATTACTGAATCTTTTGTTTTGTTTTATTTTAGAGACAGGGTCTTACTATGTTGCTGAGAGTGATCTGGAACTCCCTATGTAGGCTACTTTAGCCTGGAACTCACAATCCTCCTGCTTCTGCCTCCCATGTACACAGATTACGGATGTGCATCACCATACCCCTCTCCATTACTGAAGCCTTTCTTCTCAAGAAACTAGTATCTGTTTTCCTCTTGAAAATTGTCAAGACAAGTCACTAAAACCCTATCAGCATCAATGTCCTTAATCTTTTTTAAAAAACCTTATTATTGGGCTGGAGAGATGGCTTAGTGGTTAAGGCACCTGCCTCCTAAGCCTAAGAACCCGGTTCCAATCTCCAGGTCCCATGTTTAGTCAGATGCAAAGTGATGCAAGGGTCGCAATGCCACACTTGACCACAAGGGGGTGGACACATCTGGATTTCGTTCACAGCAGCTGAGAGACTGCTGGCGCGCCCATCTCTATCTGTCTCCCTCTCCCTCTCTGTCTGTCTCTCTCTGTGTCTCTCTCCAAAAATAAATAAAATAATAAAAAAAATTTAAAAACTTACTATTATTATCATTATTATTATTTTAATTTATTTGAAGGAGCCGGGAGTGGTGGCACACGCCTTTAATCCCAGCACTCGGGATGCAGAAGTAGGTGGCAGAGGTAGAGTCCTGGGGAATCGAACCTGGGTCCTTTGCCTTTGCAGGTAAGTGCCTTAACCTCGAAGCCATCTCTCCAGCTCAATGTCCTTAATCTTTCACTTAATCCTTGTTGGAAAATCAACATCAGCAACCAAAAATTAATTTCTCTGTCTCCTAAAAAAGATGGGAGGATTGGAGAGTCAGGAACTTAATTTTTATTTTTATTACTATTTAATCTATCCTTAACTTTTCTACAATTATGAAAAATTTCAGGGCTGGAGATATGGCTTAGCAGTTAAGATGTTTACCTGCAAAGCTTAAGGACCCAAGTTCAATTCCCCAGGACCCACATAAGCCAGATGGACTAGGTGGTACATGAGCCTGGAGTTCGTTTGCACTGACTAGAGGCCCTGGTGCACCCATTCTCTCCCTCTGCCATTCTCTCTCTCAAATAAGTAAATAAAAATATAAGTTTTAAAAAACTTTTCAAACATATACATACAAAATAAATTGCACTAGAGAGCAGTTAAGTGGTAGAGCATGGGCCAGTGCTCTGGGATGGGTAGAAGGAGTGGAAAGAGAGGAAGGAAGGTGGGAGAGACTAGAGGAGAAAAGAACTGTATTCCCATCTACTTGGAAGGCTGAGGCAGGATCACCTGAGACCAGAAGTTTGAGTCCAGCCTGTGCAACTTGGCAGCACATTGAGACCTTGTCTTTGAAAATGATTAAACAAGCCAGGCGTGGTGGCACACACCTTTAATCCCAGCACTCAGGAGGCAGAGGTAGGAGGATCTCTGTGAGTTTGAGGTCACCCTGAGACTACATAGTGAATTCCAGGTCAGCCTGGACCAGAGTGAGACCCTACCTCAAAAAACCAAAAAAAAAAAAAAAAAAGATTAAACATATACAAAAAAAGGCAAGATAATGAACCCCCAATATGCTCATCACTTAGATTCAATGATTTCTTTATTGAAGTATTTAAATTTTTTGTTTCTTTTTTTTATTTATTCATTAGCAACATACAGAGAGAGAAAGAGGTGTGTGGGTGTGCAAAAGAGAGAGAGAGAGCAAGAGAATGGGCACACCAGGGTCTCCAGCCACTGCAAACGAACTCCAGATGCCTGGCTTACGTGGGTACTGGGGAATTGAGCCTCAAACCGGGGTCCTTAGGCTTCACAAGCAAGCGCTTAACTGCTAAGCCACCTCTCCAGCCCTATTGAAGTATTTAAAAATATTATTATTTATTTATTTGAGAGAGAGAGAGAGAGGAGCAGGGGGGGGGGAAGCAATATAGACAGAGAATGGATGCACCAGGGCCACTGCAAACAAACCACAGACACATGCGCCACCTTGTGCATCTGGCTTAGGTGGGTCCTGGAGAAATGAACCTGAATCCTTTGGCTTTGCAGGCAAGCACCTTAACTGCTAAGCCACTTCTTCAGCCCTCAAATGTTTCATTAAAGCTAGTAACTTGAATTTCCAGCCACCTAGCTGGAAGAGGTGGACTGTGGACAGATCCTGGGGCCCAGCCCTAAGGTGTGTTTGGGGGTAGATCTAAATTCCAGCCTAAGGTATGCAGGATGCCTGGATTTTCTGTTTGACTGCCAGGGTTTTGGTCTTGCTTTTGGTGGTGCTGCTTGTGGTTTTTCTCTTTGTGGACCTGTGAAAGGGGGCCATTTTCTTCTGCCATTATAGAACTTCCCTTGGATCTATAAGTCTGAAATAACACCCTACCATAAATTGTGTTTGGTTTAGAGGTCCATTCCAGCAGCATGGAGCTAACTATGACATAAATTAGTACCAGGAGTGGGGTGTTATTGCATGATGAATCTGACCATGTGGATTTTAGTCTTTTGGAACTTTTGTGCTGGAGGAGTTGGACATAACTTGGGGAAACCAACTGCTCCCTAATTGGACTGAAAGCCCACTCTATAGGAGGGAATACATGCCCACTACTGAAAAAACTAATCAAAAGTATATGGCAGGGGAGGTCATGAGCCTTAAGGGTATAAAGCCTGCTCTTGTCTGGCTAAATGTATATATTATTCCCACCAAACTGCCCTGAAAGCACTATACTTGATGTTCATATTCACATATTAATGCTACTCTCACTTGTGGTTAGAGAAGCTTCTTTTCAGATGGCAATGACCACCAGGATGACCCAAAAGGCAACATAGTGCTGAGAATAAGGGATGGAGAAGTGTCCAGCACTGAAACATCTCTGTCACATCCTCCAAGGCTCAGGGTCCATTGTGGAAGAGCGGGCAGAAAGAATATAAGAGCCAGAGGAAGGGTACAACTCCTTACAATGCAACTGTCCAGACAGAAATAGGTCTTGATACCCATGACCTTGCAGTGCCTAGCAATACCTTCACAAGACCCTCATAGTAGGAGAAAAAGGTGATGACATCAAATTAAAAGAGAGACTAATGGAGAGAGGGAGGGGATATGGTCTATTGTCTGTAAGTATAGAAGTTATCAATAAAAAATGCTTTTATTATGAAAAAAGAAGGGAAAAAGAAAAATATAAAGGACATAGTGTAGACATAAAGCTTATAAACTATTTTCACTCAATGTATAAGGAATATTATTCAGTAATAGCACAATTCATGGCCATGGGACACATTGTTAGAAGTAGCATTATTAATTTACCTATAATTACTGGATATTTATATGACAAAAGTGTTTCAACATTATAAACAAATATTACAATAAATATACTTATGCCTGTGTTTATATTAGCTCCTTATTTCCCCTGGATAAAATTATAGAAACAGAAAAAAAAATAAACCAGGCATGGTGGTGCACACCTTTATCCCAGCTCTTGGGAGGCAGAGGTAGGAGAATCATTGTGAGTTCGAGGCCACCCTAAGACTACATAGTGAATTCCAGGTCAGCCTGAGCTGCAGTGAAACCCTACCTTGAAAAAACAAACAAACAAACAAACAAAAAAACCAAAAATAAAAATAAATTAAAAAAAAAAGAGCCAGGTGTGGTGGCGTATGCCTTTAATCCCAGCACTCGGGAGGCAAAGGTAGGAGGATTGTTGTGAGTTCAAGGCCACCCTGAGACTACATAGTGAATTCCACGTCAGCCTGGGCTACAGTGAAACCCTACCTTGAAAAACCAAAAAAAGAAAAAAAGAAAAAAAAACAGATGTGCTGGGCATGGTGGCACATGAGTTTCAGGCTAATCAGAGACCCTGTCTCAAAGAAAACAGTGGACAGCACTTGAGGAACAGTACCTGAGGTTGTCTTCTCACCCCACAAGCAAATGAAAACATAAAAGCACACATGCACATGTGTATGCGCACACATGCAAAAGTTTGTTAGAACCAATCTTCCCTCTTTTTTTTTTTTTGGTTTTTCAAGGTAGGGTCTTGCTCTAATCCAGTCTGACCTGGAATTAACTATGTACTCTCAGGCTGGCCTTGAACTCACAGAGATCCTCCTACCTCAGTCTCCCAAGTGCTGGGATTAAAGGCATGAACCACCATGCCTGGCTTTGAGGTTTTTTTTTTTGTTTGTTTTGTTTTGTTTTTTTGTTTTGTTTTGTTTTGTTTTGCGGTAGGGTCTCACTCTAGCCCAGGCTGACCTGGAATTCACTATGTATTCTCAGGGTGGCCTTGAACTCACAGTGATCCTCCTACCTCTGTCTTCTGAGTGCTGGGATTAAAGGCATGCACCACCATGCCCAGCCATTGTTTTTTTTTTTTTTTTTTTTTTTTTTTTTTTTTGAGTTAGGATCTTGTATAGCTCAGGCTGGCATTTAATTCACTATGTAACTAAGGATGGCCTTGAACTCATGATCCTCCTTCTTCTACCTCATGAGTACTGAGATGCCACTATGCCCAATTCATATTAAGGTTTTCAAGGTAGAGTCTTGCTGTAGCCAGGGTGACCTGCAATTCACGATGTAATCTCAGGCTGGCCTTGAACTCACAATGATCCTTCTACCTGCATCCCCCCAAGTGCTGGGATTAAAGGCATGCACCACCATGCCTGGCATGGTTCTTAAATGTCTTTTTGTTCTGGAATAGTTTTTCTAATATCCATTATTCCATCTTTCCAAGTCATCTTTGCTGGTTTTCATACCACTGATTTCTTGCAGAAATAATCTGTTTGAATATTTCCCCTAAACTGATATATACATTGACTGATACGTAGGTATAAAAATTACTTATAAGCCAGGTGTGGTGGTGCACACCTTTAATCCCAGCACTTGGAAGGCAGAGGTAGAAGGATCGCTGTGAGGTCGAGGCCACTATGAGACTACATAGTGAATTCCAGGTCAGCCTGGGCCACAGTGAGACCCTACTTCAGAAAAACAAAACAAAACAAAAAATAAAATAAAAAATAAATACCCTCTTTCTAGCTCTCTCTCAAATAAATAAAATAAATTGATACTAAGATGGCTTAGCAGTTAAGGTGTTTGCCTATGAAGCCAAAGGACTCAGGTTCAATCCTCCAGGACCCATGTAAGCCACAGCATGTGTATGGAGTTCATTTACAGTGGCTAAAGGCCCTGGCACACCCATTCTCTTCCTCTCTCTCTCTCTCTCTATCTCTATCTCTCTCAGTCTTTCTCACTATCTCCCTCTTTCTAGCTCTCTCTCAAATAAAATAAAATTTAAAAATAAAAAAATACTAATAATCATTTATATCATATGCAGGAATTTTATGGTATTTCTGAGTGGATTTTACCATATGACATGTAAATCTGATTGGCTTTTATATCCCTGACTTCTACAATATGAAGAAATAAAAGCTCAGTAGGGGGGCAAAAATGTGTCAACTGAAGCAGCCCACAACAGGGATCTCCAGGAACTGAAGAGGAAAGGGAGGAAGGAACTCTATCATTCGAGGTCTGGAGTCAGGCAAACAGCAGTCGCCTCGCACAGACAAGACAGTCCTCGGCAGAGCGACGCTTACTGTCTTTATAAATATCTTAAGAGTCTCCCACCCCTCATCCACACCATCATTTTCCTTGTCCCTTGGTGACTGTGATAACCTTCCAGTTTTGGGGACCTTGATGAGTGGGTGGAGGGGCCTGTCGATGGGCACATGCAGAGCTTGATTCCTTAATGGGACTCATTAAGCTGTCCCTTTTGAGTTTGGTAATGGTGTGTGAGCCTCTGAAAACCAGATGCAGTCCTGACAAAGTGGCGTATCAAGTGCTGGGCAGCTGCCCAACGTGGCTTTTTTGGAAGATCAGCTGCCTGCTTCTGATTGTCTGCTGGGTGAGGACACAACTTCATTTCTCTCCTCAACTTTTCCTACCACCCCAATGGCCCTAGGTATACTTTCCCTGGTCTCATTGTCACTCCACTAGCCCAGATCACACCCTTGGACCCTCTAGGACTCTTCGACTACCTGCTAATATGTCTCCCATGTCTCCCACATTTTCATCGTGGTCTGCTTTTGAATCTTTCTCGAGAAACCAATAATAATAATAATAAATAAATAAAAATAAAAATGTAAAGATCTTTCTCATTTTCTCTCTCTCTTCTTCATCTTCTTCTTCTTCTTTTTTTGGTTTTGTTTTTCAAGGTAGGATTTCACTCTAGTCCAGGATTGTGGGTCTTTACCATTTCCCGGGGTCGTTGGCCACTGTCTTCCCAGGAGAGTGAGGGAGGAGTTGTGTGGGGGGAAGCAGGGTCCATCCTGGAGCATTGGGGGAGTGCAATAACAGGCAATGAACACCTGGGAGACTGTCTGATGGACAGCACTCGTTTATTCAAAAGGGGAGTGGGTTTATAAACACTTGGGGAAGGTTGAGATGGCACATACAGACTATATGGCGATCGGATACATAGTTTATGGGTTGCTACTGGTTGTAAGGGAGATAGTGGCGGAAGAGCTACGTAACTTCAGAGCTGTGGGAGAGATGGTGGAAAGGTTATGTGACTTCAGCCACATAAAGGTCTCTTGGGCAGCTAGCCACAAGCTCAGGAACTGTGGCGGGGAGCAAAGGCTGACTTATGGAATTGGTCAGAGCTTTTTGGGATCCAGGGGGAGGGCCTTGCCAGTTCTGCCCACTCTGGGCATTGACAGGGCACACTACAACCTTGCCCGATGTATGGCACAATGCAGGTCTGGCCCTAGCCAGACTGCATGCTAAAAGAAACCAGGCCACACCCCTTGGGTTTTCTCACTAGGATGGCTGGTAGTCAATGATGGGTAAGACTCCATGAGATGGGGCAACCTAAGACAGGCACCATCACATGTGATGATCCCTTGGGGCCTGGTTCAACAATGGCTTGGCAAAGAACCATGCCTCCCAGGGTTGCCAATAATAAAAACAAAAAGGAGGATATGTATGGCACAATGCAGGTCTGGCCCTAGCCAGACCGCATGCTAAAAGAAACCACTAAGTGGCTTCTGTGGACATGGTGTCCTGCGCAGGCCTGGTGTGACAACAGCTACAGTCCCATGCTCACGAGAAACCTGCTACGAGATGATCTGTCCGGAGGCAGGCTGTCATTGGTCACAAAAAGAGGACCACCCCATACAATGATTGGCCAGCCAAGCCCCTTAAAACCCCCTACACTTCCTTGAATAAACGAGTTTGCAGCAGCTCGCCCTCTGCCTGCTTCCACCCAACTCCAGGAGTCTGTGTCATGACTCCATGCCTCTCACCCCCAACTTGGCAGAGACCCTGCCGTCCCTCCTGGGCTGGCCCTAGGAGGGATCCCAACAGCCCAAGGGTAGGGAAGGCCAGTCAGCATCGCCAGGATGGGTTCCTGACGATAGGGCCAGCTGCAACCCCACAGCCCAAGGTCCCCAGCCATGTCCAACAGTTCAGGCCAGCCTCCTTACAGTCCCAGCCCATTTTAGCAATGTCCAACACAGGCTGACCTGGAATTCACTATGTAGTCTCAGGGTGGCCTCAAACTCACGGCAATCCTCCTACCTCTGCCTCCTGAGTGCTGGGATTAAAGGTATTAAAGGCGTGAGCCATCAAGCCCGGCTAATTTTTGTTTTTGTTTTTGCGAGGTAAGGATCTCACTCTAGCCCAGGTTGACCTGCAACTAACTCTTCAGTCCCAGGCTAGCCTTAAACGAACAGTGATCTTCCTACTTCTGCCTCCCAAGTGCTGGGATTAAAGGTGTATACCATCATGCCCAGTTCTTTTTTTTGTTTTTAATTTATTTTGAGAGAGAGAGAGAATGGGCATGCTGGGGCCTCCAGCCACTGCAAACAAACTCCAGATGCATGCAACACCTTGTGCATCTGGCTTACGTGAGTCCTGGGGAATTGAATCAGGGTCCTTTGGCTTTGCAGGTAAACACCTTAACTGCTAAGCAATCCCTCCAGCCCCCAACTTTTTATATTTGCAAGGAGAGAGAGAGAGAGAGAGAGAGAGAGAGAGAGAGAATGGGCACACTAGGGCCTCCTGCCACTGCATATGAACTCCAGATGCATGCACCAATTTGTGCATCTGGCTTTATGTGTGTACTCAGGAATCAAATCCAGGTTGTTAGGCTTTATGAGCAAGCACTTTAACCCCTAAGCCAGCTCTCTAGTACCTCTCTCTCCCTTCTTGAGATAAGTCTGGGTATGTAACCCAGGCTAGCCTTAAACTTCCTATACTCCTGCCTCAGCCCTCCTCGTGCTAAGATCATAGGAATGTGCTTTGGTCCCACATGTGAAATCTCATTTTGTCACTCCCTTCTTTCAGTAGCACCCTTGGCATGATGCCAGAGGCTCTTCCCAATCTGGTGGCTGCTCCCTCACACTGAAACATTGCCCACTCTCCATAACATTCGGGTGCTGCATGCTGGCCCTGCCTGTAAGACCTGTTTTAGGCCTTCCCCACCTATCATTGCTGAAGTGACTCTTTCCTGCCCAACCCACCTGACTGACTCTGCCACCATCCCCAGAAAGCCCATTCAACCATGGTTGTGTTAATAACTTTATATATATATATATATATATATATATATATATATATATATATATATATATAATTTATTTGAGAGAGATAAAGAGGCAGAGATTGAGAGAGAGGGGCGGGGGACAGAATGGGTGTGCCAGAGCCTCTAGCCACTGTAAACGAACTCCAGATGCATGCGCCCCGTTGTGCATCTGGCTCATGTGGGCCCTAGGGAGTCGAACTGGGATCCTTTGGCTTTGCAGGCAAATGTCTTAACCACTAAGCCATCTCTCCAGCCCATAACTTTTTTTTTCAAGGTAGGACCTCACTCTATCCCAGGCTGACCATAGTATTTACTATGTAGTCTCAGGATGGCCTCGAAGTCACAGTGATCCTCCTACCTCTGCTTCCTGAGAGCTGGGATGAAAGGCGTGTGCCACCATACCCGGCTACATTAATAACTTTTTCTGGGGAGACATAAACAAATGATTACTCACCACAGATACATACCAATGGTAGACCAAAGGTGGGATTCCACCTAAGTCTAGCTTGGAACAAGTCTGTTAGCTGTCTTATATGAACATTGGTAAGGGCTTGATTCAGTGCCCCCCACCCACCAAAACGTTCTACCTCAGTCCAGATGATGACTTCCCCATAGCTGCACAGCTGGAGGGTCTCCCTTCAATTAACCCTCCATCCTCTGTACATTCTAGTATATCCGAGGCCCCATGCAGCAGGGCAGAATTATATACAGTGGCATGGGAGGAGTGGCTGGATCTCAGGAAAGAGTCTAATGGCCTTCCCCTTACCCTCCTTCTATGAGGGCTGTCAATCCGCTGGATGTTGAGGGTCTTGTGGGCAGTCAGAGCTGCTCTGATCAACATGGCTGTTCTGCTTAGAGGATAGCATTCAGAAACACGAGCAGAGCAGGCAAGGCCCCAGAGCCCTTTTTCTCCCCCTGGGAGAACCATCCCATCAGCTCTCTGGAGGACAAAGTGTCTAGCCTTATCTAGCATGCCTGGCATGCCATGGCTAACTGCCGGGTGACTGAAACAGTGATCCTTTAAGACAGCATGCTGTTGGGCATGGTGGTTCACACCTCTAATTCCCAGCACTGCGAAGGCCGAGGCCAGAGAATTGCTGTGAGTTCAAGGCCAGCAAAGTGAGATGAGATCCTGTCACAGAAAAGCCAAAGTGAAAGCAAACCAACCAAACAAGAAAGACAGCATGTCTTCTGTGCTCCAGACTGGGGAGCTGAGGCCTCAGTTTCCCCTCCTTTCATGGGGTTTCCACATCCCTGCCTGTACTGGCCCTTTTGCAGGATGCAGTATGAACGTGACTTGGCTCGTCCAGGTTCTGGACAAGTCGTAAATGAAGGTTGTTGATGCAAAAGACACAGCTGTCACTTCAAAGGGGATTAGAGATAGTTGATTCTGGAACCAAACACGAGTGACCATGACCCAGAAACACAGATTTAAGTCACTCCAACTCCATATTCCAACGTGTTAACAACTTCATGAAGGGTCTATAGTTACGGAACAGAAGAAAGTTATAAATCAAGGCACTTTTCAAATATACTGACTGACCATCAGGTAGGCAGGTTACATCAAAGCGGGGGAAATCCCCTCCATAGGCTTCAGAGGCTATCTGATGACATTCTTAGCCCTTGGGTTGGTGGAAGCCAGGAATGTACTAGTACATTCTGAAAAGGTCACACCTGATCAATTAATAGTCATGTGAAAGTTAGGTCAGACACAGCAGTGGGCAATAAATGGCTATTAAGGGGCTAAAGGTAGCTTAAGGTAATTTGGCTCTGATTTGCAACATTCCATCTCTCTGTGGTCACAGGAGCTTTATCAGTCCTTGCTGGAAGTGGGTGCATCAGATGTAGCACACTTTTCTCAGGACTTAATTCACAAGCTACAATTGTACCCCAGTCCCTGCTGTGTTGGCTCCTGCTGTGTGGTTCCTGGGACCCCCCCCCCCCGCAGACTTTGGCTTCACTATCTGGCTAACATGCAAGTGGGTGTAGACCCTTTTGCAGGCCAAGGCACGCAGTCCTTGCATGTGGTATCTCCCGAGACTTAGCCTGTCTGGATCCCTGAGCATTCTCTGCTTGCAAGGAACTGAAATAACTTCTGGCTCACAAGACCATCATAATAGGAGGAAAAGATGATATCAAAATAAAAGAGAGACTAACTGAGAGAAGGAAAGGATATGATGGAGAATAGATTTGTGAAGGGGAAAGTGGGGAAGGGGAAGGAATTGCCATGGTTTATTGTCTATAATTATGGAAACTGTCAAAAAAAAAAAAAAAACATGTGCCACTGATTGCAGGTCAATAAAGCCACTAGAAATAGTAATTGAAAAGAAGACCTTGCTATCGATTGCCTTTTGATTGCTTCCTGTATGACTTGGATCCTTTGATACAGATGCTCAAAAGACATTTTTAGGGCTGGAGAGATTGCTTAGCGGTTAAGGTACTTACCTGCAAATCCTAATGACCCTGGTTTGATTCCCCTGTACCTACATAAAGCCAGATGCACATCTTGGTGGAGAACATCAATGAAATGGAACTGTTCAGAACAGAAATCATTCTACAGCCTTAGGGCTTTGAGCCACATATATACTCACATAAACACATTCATTTCAAGTGCACTTTTCATATAGATTTGAAACAACCATTTCCCCCTATACATTCATTCATTCATTCATTCATTCATAAACTATGCATTTTCATTTAAAAGTTTTATTCTATTTACAATTCTGGAGACAAAAACCTTAGTGGGAGCATGATAGAGCAGAGAGAAGGACATGTATGCAGAGTGAAAAAATTTGGACCATTTGCCTGTATGTTGGCAGAATTTATTTTTAGTCAGTGAGAATTTGGAAATTAAAGGTACTATTTTTTTTTTTTTTTTTTTTTTTTTTTTTCGAGGTAGGGTCTCACTCTGGTCCAGGCTGACCTGGAATTCACTATGTAGTCTCAGGGTGGCCTCGAACTCTCGGCGATCCTCCTACCTCTGCCTCCCGAGTGCTGGGATTAAAGGTGTGCGCCACCATGCCCGGCTTAAAGGTACTATTTTTAGGCTGTTTGGACCCATTGTCCAGGTTATATTGAAGCTAGGCAGAGTTGCAGAGAAAGATCAGATGATGAGGTTTGATGTCCTCCAAGAGTCGTAAGGAGACAGGGAAAGAACAAAACAAGGGTGAGAGAAAGAAACCAGAGCTTAAGCTGGGTTTACACGGAATACCAATGTGACCTCCTGGCCCGTTAGGGTGAACGGTCCTGCATTTCCCACATGGGAAGAGGCCATACAGGTCACAACTGTTGGCTTTTTAACCTGTTAGTGGACAAGGTGGGCACCTGTGCTCTCTATGGTGAAAGCAGCTGGCAGTGAAAGATGAGACCTCAGGAGGGAGAGCAGGAAGGGGGAGAGTGTCCTGAGATGTGCAACTGAACCAAAAGGCTCCCCGTATGGTATGGAGGACCAGAGAGCAAGAGACCTGAGGTGTCGAGAGAGTGTTTTTCTCAAGACCTGGGGTTGGGGCCCAGAAGTGGCCAAGGGGTGTAGCCTAGTATGCCAGCATGACTTCCACAAGGAGGGATTAACCCCGAGAGCAGGCCAACCCTAGAGGGACACTTACAGGGAAGGAGGGAGGAGACAAAGGGGGCCGATTTGTGGTGGATGTGAAAGCCGATATCAGGCAGAGATGGTCTGAAGCCATCAGAGGGTAAATGGCAGCTCCATGGTCTGGTCTGGTCAGGGGAAAGGAGATCTGACCACCCGAGAGGGCAACCAGAAACCTCCTATCCAAGTCACGGCATCAGATGTAAGGTTTGGGAGAGACCAAGACCATGCAAACCACTCTGAGGCAAAGATGAAAGCTTTTATTCAGGAAAAGCACAAGCTGCCAGGGCTGGCTCACAAGAGAGGAACACAGCCCACCTGAGTTCCTCAAGTAGTGGGCTTTATAGGGTTAGTTGGGGGAAGGTGAGGAAAGGAAAAGAACTCCTTTGTTCTTTTTTTAAAAAATATTTATTTATTTATTTGAGACAGAGAGAGGGAAACAGTGAGGGAAAGAGAGGGAGAGAGAGAATGGGCGCACCAGGGCCTCCAGCCATTGCAAACGAACTCCAGATGCGTGCACCCCCTTGTGCAGCTGGCTTACGTAGGACCTGGAGAATCGAACCAGGGTCCTTGGGCTTCGCAGGCATGCACCTTAACCACTAAGCCATCTCTCCAGCCCCCTTTGTTCTTTATATTAGTCATTTCAAAAAGCTAGGGTGTGAGACCAGAACAGTGACCAGGTGACTTACGAGATAAGGGGGCAGGAAACCATGACCTGGGAGCATAGTTAGGCAGGGAAGGGATAGTGGCTGGGTGGTTTCTTGAGGAATGTGGCTTATTCACTTCTTTATGTCTCTGTTGCCATCCTGCTGTCCTTGACTCCATATTGGGACCTGTCCGACCTAACACAAACTACAGATGCATGCACCATTTCATGATTCTGGCTTTATGTGGGCATTGGAGAATCAATCAAACCTGGGCTGATAGAATTTGGAAGCAAGAATCGTTTACTGCTGAACTATCTCTCCAGTACTTGATTTTTTTTTTTTGAGACAGGCTCATACTACATAGCTTGAGTTAGCCTCAAACACACTATGTAGCACAAACTGGCCTCAAACTTATGATCCTCCTGCCTCACCCTCCTGGGAATGTGCCACCACGTATTGACTTATAGTGTCCAGTTACCATTACCACCAAGCATAGTTACAGCCCTCTTATCTGTCAACCACAAGCTCCGCATTGAAACCTGGGGGAGTATTCTTCCTGCTTCAGAACTGACGGAAGACAAAGTCTTCAATAGCCAGAGGTGGGTCTCCCTGGAGCTGCTGCAGGTAAAATCATCTAAAGTTGTTTGGGGCTTGCCTTACCTGGAGGGAAGGATTCTTGTACTGGTGCAGTTCATTCCAGGCCTGTAACTGGAACCAAGACTCCTGAGGCCTGAAGCTATGTCTTCAACAGCCTCACCAATGTCTCTTGCATTTGGAGTGTAGCTCTCTGTACAATTTCTCTGATTAAGGCTGCAAAGCACAAAGGAATGCCCCTCTCCCCTCAACTTTCTTCATTCACAGAAAAATATCAAAATGGGTCTGGAGGGATTGCTTAGTGGTTAAGGCACTTGCCTGCAAAGCCAAAATACCAAGAATCAATTCTCCAGAGCTCACATAAGTTGGATGCACAAGGTGGCACATGCATCTGGAGTTTGTTTGCAGTGGTTGGAGGCCCTGCCATGCCCATTCTCTCTCTCTCTCTCTCTCTCTCTATGTAGTCTCATGGTGGCCTTGAACTCAAGGCAATTCTCCTACCTCTGCCTCCCAAGTGCTGGAATTAAAGGCATGAGCCACCACACCTAGCCTTTCCCCCCTCCGCCTCCTTTTCTCTCCCTCTCAAATAAATAAATAAAAATAAAAAATATATATATATAAAAGAAAAATATCAAAATGTACTTGTAGGGCTGGAGAAATGTCTCAGTGGTGAAGTGCGCTTTCTGCACACACATGATGGCCTGAGTTCAAATCTCCAGATCCCACATAGAACAGCTGGATGTGGCCACATGCACCTGTAACCCCAGTCCTGATAGACTCATGATGGAATACTTCATCCATAGTTGGTGGCTCTGTTTGGAAAGTTATGGAACCTTTAGGAGGTGGAGCCTTGCTGGAGGAAGTGTGTTACTGAGAGAGGGTGGGCTTTGAGGTGTAACAGCCGGTCTTGCTTGCTCTCTCTATTTCTTCCCTATTGATATGACAATGTGATGTCAACTATGCTGCTGCCATATCTTCCCCACCATTTTGCACACTTCCCCTTGAAACTGCAAGCTGAAATAAACCCTTTTCAGGTTGAGAGAGACCCTGTCTCTCAAGTACATGGTTGAGTAATAGAAAAAGCACTGATGTTCTCCTCTGGCCACTGTGCACATCTGATAACTCCACACACACACACACACACACACACACACACACACACACACGGAAGGTCAAGTTGACACATTTCCCCCAAATGAGATTTTGGTAGACTCTCACTCCTTGATGAAGCCCAGTAACTAGGTACCACCAACAATACAGCTGTAACCAAACAGTCAGGCTTTTTTTTTTTTTTTTTAACTTATTTTTATTTACTTATTTATTTGACAGTGAAAAAGGATGGGGAGGGGAGAGAGAGAATGGACGTGCCAGGGTCTCCAGCCACTGCAAATGAACTCCAGATGCATACACCCCTTGTGTGTCTGGCTAATGTTGGTCCTAGGGGAATCGAACCTGGGTCCTTTGGCTTTGCATGCAAATGCCTTAACCACTAAGCTATCCCTCCAGCCCCAGAGTCAGGCTTTTTAACCTGCTGCCACTTAGGGCCATATATACCATGTGTCCTGCCAGGAACACATTGCACGATGAAGGTAGTATGGAAGTAAAAGCAGTTACCAAACGAGAACAGTCATAAAAAGATTTAACAAAGAAAATCAGAAGCCAGGGTACTGGCTCATGCTTGTAATCCCAGTACTCCAGAGGCTTGAGGTAGGATTATCTCTGAATTTGAGGCCAGCCTGGGACTACAGAGTGAGTTCCAGGTGAGCCTAGGCTAGAGACCCTGTCTCTGTAATGAGGTGTTAGGGGTTCAGGAAAGCCCTTGAACCCCAAACCCTGGGTTTGTATTTGCATGTAACCAAAGAATTGGGCAAACCTAGCTGAGAAGGATCATTATTAAATTATATTTATTGAGGGAAGGACAGAACCGAGGGAAGGAAAATGAATACAGCCACATGGTCCGAGAGCCCACGTGATGGGCCTGGGAAAACCATAGCGAGAACAGAAAATCCTGTCATGTGGAGGGCAGGAGGGGGTAAAGTGCCCATGTGCCTGTGTGGAAAGTAGGGGTCAGGGGTGCTCCCCTCATCTACCTGGGCAGAGATGAGGAGAAACTCACCAGAAGCTGGAGATTCACAAGTGGTCAGGCAGCCCAGAGAGCGGGCCCTCCCCCCACAAACATATTTAGTGATTTAAAAAAAGGGGAAGTTCATGGGCTGGAGCGATGGCTTAGCAATTAAGGCACTTGCCTGTAAAGCCAAAGGATCCTGGTTCAATTCTCTAGGAGCCATCTAAGCCAGATGCACAAGGGGGCGTGTGTCTGGAGTTTGTTTGCAGTGGCTAGATGCCCTGATGCATCCATTCTTTCCCTCTCTCTGCCTCTCTTTCTCCCTCAAATAAATAAATAATATCCCCCTTATAAAGGGGGATGTTCAGTCCCCATTCAGAACCTATAAATGACCCCAATTCTGGTCCCCTCCTGTCTTCTCATTGGCAGGAGCTCCTCGTAACCTCTCCTTTTTCCCTCTCTTAATCTAATAAAGTCTCTCTAAACTTAATATGTAAGGAAGGTGTAAGAGAAAAGCAAAAGAGAACACCGGATTTGATCTCTACAGACAAGACTGTTTATTGAGAGAAACAACGAGGAGCCTCAGGACGAAGGCTGAAGCACTGAGGCAGGCCAGGGTGTAAGTTTACAAGGAGAATCCCAAGAAAAACAGACTGGACCAGGTGCGGTTGATAAGAAAGTTGTAGTTGTTTGTGTCCTTGTTCAGAATAGGCTTCTTCGGCCAGGAATGTCTAAGGGAGGAGACTCAGGTGGTCTCTGCTCCTTCAAGGCCATCTAGGCTAAGGGAGTACATCAGTCAGGGAAGGTGCAAAACTTCTTTATTGCCGAAAGCTTTAGGGATAGTTATTGACTCTTTAGTTCCCCTTAGTTTTCAGGGAAGGCTATTAACCCTTCAAAATAAAGACTCTCCAAACTTTAGAAAGGGGGGTGGGGAGGTGAGGAATGAAAGAAATAGCCAGATACCAAGAAACATTCCAAGGAGGGGTTGAAGCCAAAGGTTTTGGTGTTCAGACCGTTCTATTCTCCCAATACAAGTAGAACTTTCTGGAGTTGTTTGAGGAGATCACCAGCCTTCTGGAGAAGGTGATGCGGGGAGGTAGCAGTAGGGGCTGAAAACGAGCAGGAAGATAATGATTAGGTAAGACGTGTGACAATAGTGACTGTGAGGATGAGAAGAAGCCCCAGGCCCAGTTCAGGACTGGCTGGAAGAAGGAGGTGAAGACAGCGATTATAGCTCAAGGTGAGGGTTATCTGTAGTCCAGGAACAGTCTTTCTGAAGTAACAGGTCTAGGACGAATCCCTGAAACTGGGTTGGATATTGGATAACATTGAAGGAATAAGAGGAGAGAGTTTGTAAAATCGTATCTTGAAACTGAAAAATGTGAGGCAGACCCTTGTCTACTCATTAGAGGTTGCAGGTGTTTGAGAGGTGGGTTTCATCTGGGTCTTGTCATAAGAGGAGAGGAGAACTCCAAGGGGTTCATAGAAATAGGCCATTTGGACTTCTAGGAGTGAAACAACCTTAACTCTGGACAGAGGGACCCCTGACCTTGTAGCTTAACTGTAGTAGGGGACATGAGTCCAAATAGCTTTGAGTAGTTAATCTTTTAGGAGGGTTTTAAGGTATATTCAATCCTCAGGGTTAACGTGAGGGAGTGATCTTGAAAAGGTGAGGTCAAGTTTGGGACTCAACTTATCTTGATAAAGGTGATGGCCTTGGGGCTGGAGAGATGGCTTAGTGGTTAAGGCGCTTGCCTGCAAAGCCAAAGGACCCAGGTTTGATTCCTCAGGACCCATGTAAGCCAGATGCACAAGGGGCTGCACACATCTGGAGTTCGTGTGCAGTGGCTGGAGCCTTGGTGCACCCATTCTCTCTCTCTCCCTCTTTCTCTGACAAATTAATAAATATATAAAAATATTTTTTTAAAAAAGGTGAGGTCCTTGATCATTTGTCTCCATGGCACAACATACTGAGACTAGCAAGGAGCCTTAGGTTCTAACAAGAGTTCAGCCGGAAGCCGGGCGTGGTGGTGCACGCCTTTAATCCCAGCACTCGGGAGGCAGAGGTAGGAGGATCGCCGTGAGTTCGAGGCCACCCTGAGACTACATAGTGAATTCCAGGTCAGCCTGAGCTAGAGTGAGACCCTACCTCGAAAAACCAAAAAAAAGAAAAAAAAAAAGAGTTCAGCCGGTGGGCTGGAGAGATGGCTCAGTGGTTAAGGTGCTTACCTGAGAGACCTAACAACCCGAGTTTAATTTCCCAGTACCCACAAAAAGCCAGATGCACAAACAGGCTGGAGATCAATTTCCCCAGTATCCATGTAAAGGCAGATGCACAATGGCACAAGCATCTGAAGTTCATTTGCAGTGGCTGGAGGGCCTGGTATACCCATTTATTTTTATTTATTTGAGAGAGGGAGAGAGAAAAAGAGGCAGATTAGAAAGAGATAATCAGTGCTCTAGGGCCTCCAGCCACTGCAAATGAACTCTAGATGCATGCAGCACTTTGTGCATCTGGCTTTTATGTGGGTCCTAGGGAATTGAACCTGGGTCCTTTGACTTTCCAGGCAAGGGCCTTAACTTCTGAGCCATCTCTCCAGCCCTAAAGATGTCTTTTGGGCATCTGGCCCAAGGAATCCAACTCATACATGAGGCACTCAAAAGGCAATTGATAGCAAAGTCTTTATTTTCATTTAATTAAATTAATTAATTTATTTTTGTTTTTCTAGATAGGGTCTTGCTCTATCCCAGGCTGACCTGGAATTCATTATGTAGTCTCAGAGTGGCCTTGGACTCATGGCGATCCTCCTACCTCTGCTTCCCGAGTGCTGGGATTAAAGGGGTGCACCACCACACCTGGCTTTTTACTTTCATTTTTAGTTCTAGCAGCTTTATTGACAATGATGCCCTTTGGGGTGCTCTCTGTTTTAGTGGGGAATGTTTCTATCTATCCAGTAAAGGTAAAGTACTAGATATTTGAGGGACATATGAGTAAAATCTAATTGCCAGTCTTCACCCAACATCGTTCCTGTGCTGGATGGGCTATAGAAGAACAGGATTGCCCTGACAAGAGGTTAGATTACAAGGTCTGAGGGGTTTTTATGCCTGTGAGGAAAAGCTCAGTTAGAGTTTAGAGGGCCTTGATCCCAATGTGAGGCGTGATGAAGATTGTTCAGGATCTTCCAGTAGGAGGATCCAGGGAGCAGTAGCTTGTTTTCTAGGTTTTGTGAGCGTCCCTCTGGGTTGCCTGTGAAGCCCTGACCTAAAGCCTTTTGGGTCTCCTGAGGGGTAAATTGTGGATGTGGGACTGCAGTTGGGAACAAGGCAGCTTGGAGTGGAAGCTCGTATGCCTGCTGAGCCTTAGTTGTTTCCCTGTGAGATGTCAGAACGGTCCTTCTGGTGGGTCTTGCAATGTATAATAACCATTGGATTGAAAGCCAAATGGCTTCTAGCAAGGCCCAAATCTCGAGGCACGCAATGAGAAGCCCTCATTCTCTCCATGTGGCTGCATGGCTGTGGGTCACATATGTGTGTAGTGTTATGTCTCATTACTGCCCCCAGCTGGAGAGCCCTAGTAAGAGCAATTAATTCTGCTTGGAGAGCTGATGTGTAATTTAACTGGAAAGGGTCCAAATTCTATGATCTCTGTGAGACTTTATATTGTATACCCCAAAGACTATGTCCTGCCCCAATGAAATTACTACCTCCTGCGTACCAGGTAGCTTCAGCTTGGGAAAGTGGGACATCTTATAGATCTGGTCTAGGGCTGTAAGTAAGGTCTCTTGTCTCTACACACCAATGTTTTGGAGACAATAGACTGTAGGGCTAGGATCTGAGAGTCAGGTAGCAGGATTTAAAGTTTGCTCAGGTTTTCTAGTAAGCCTTGGAATTAGGAAGAGTCTGGTACTCATAGACTCTGCTATCTGAGATCCAGTAAGAGGTCTTCAGCTTTAGAGTTTCAACTCTGGTGGGTTGTGTAAGCTGTCACAGTCTGTCCTAGGGTTGAGATGCCTTTTTCTTTTTCTCTTTCTTTCTCTCTCTTTCTTTCTTCTTTCTCCTTCCTTCCTTCCTTCCTTTCTTTTTTTTTTCTTCTTTCTCTCTCTCTTTCTTTCTTTCTTTCTTTCTTTCTTTCTTTCTTTCTTTCTTTCTTTCTTTCTTTTTTTTGAGGTAAGGTCTGACTCTAGCCCAGGCTGACCTGGAATTCACTATGTAGTCTCGGGCTGGCCTTGAAATCACAGTAATCCTCTTAACTCTGCCTCCCAAGGGCTGGGATTCAAGACATGTGGGCTGGAGAGATGGCTTAGTGGTTAAGGTGCCTGCCTGCTAAGCCTAAGAATGCCTGCTCAATTCTCCAGGCCCCACATTTAGCCAGATGCAAAGTGATGCAAGGGCTCAATGACACACTTGCCCACAAGGGGGTGCACACATCTAGAGTTCCTTCATAGCGGTTGAGAGGCCGCATGTGTGCCCATTCTCTCTCTCTTTCTCTCTCTCTGACTCACTCAAAAAAAAAAAAAAAAAGATATATGTGCCAGGATGGAGAGATGGCTCAGTGGTTAAGGCACTTGCCTGAAAATCCCAAGGACCCTTGACAGGCATGGTGGCGCACACCTTTAATCCCAGCACTTGGGAGGCAGAGGTAGGAGGATCACCGTGAGTTCGAGGCCACCCTGAGACTACATAGTGAATTTCAGGTCAGTCTGGGCCCTATCTTGAAAAAAAAAAAGAAAAAGAAAAGAAGAAAACAAACCTAAGGACCCACGTTCAATTTTCCAGTACCCATGTAAAGCCAGATGCACAAAGTGGTGTATGTGTCTGGGGTTAATTTACAGTGGCTAGAGGCCCTAGCATGCCTATTCTCTCTCTCTCTCTCTCTCTCTCTCTCTCTCTCCATATGTATATGGAGTCTCTAAGTCAAACAAACAAACAAACAAATAAATAAATAAAAGAGTGTGGGCTGGAGAGATGGTTTAGGGGTTAAGCTGCTTGCTAGTGAAGCCTAAGAACTCATGTTCAAATCTCTAATGTTGCACATGTGCACAAGGGGGTGCACACATCTGGAGTTCATTTGCAGTGGTTGAAGGCCCTGGCATACCCATTCTCTCTCTCTCTTTCTCTTTCTCTCTCAAAATAAATAAGTAAATAATAAATAAATACATAAATACATAAATAAATAAGTAATAGGGTGGTTAAGGCGCCTGCCTGCTAAGCCTAGGAACACAGATTCCAATCTTCAGGTCCCACATTTAGCCAGATGCAGTGACGCAGGGTCACAATGCTGCACTTGCCCACAAGGGGGCGCACGCATCTGGAGTTCGTTCACAGTGGCTGAGAGGTTGCTGGTGTGCCCATTCTCTCTCCCTCTGTCTCTGTCTCTCCCTCTCTCTGAGTCTCTCTCAAATAAATAAATAAATAAATAAATAAATAAATAAATAAATAAAGTGTCACCACACCCAGCAATTGAGGCTTTTTGTTGTTGTTGTTATTTGATTTTTGAAGTAGGGTCTTGCTCTAGTTCAGGCTGACCTGGAACTCACTATGTAATCTCAGGGTGGCCTTGAACTCATGGAGCTCCTCCTACCTCTGCCTCCCATTGCTGGCATGTGCCAACAAGCCTGGTTTTGAGATGCTTTTTTTTTTTGTTTGTTTTGTTTTTTGAGGTAGGGTGTCACTCTGGCTCAGGCTGACCTGGAAGTAACTGTATTCTCAGGGTGGCCTCAAACTCACGGTGATCCTCCTACCTCTGCCTCCCAAGTGCTGGGATTAAAGGCGTGCGCCACCACGCCCGGCTTGAGATGCTTTTTGACAAAGAGAGCCACAGCTGCTACTGTCCTGAGGCAAAGGGGTTATCCCCATGCCACTAAGTCTAATGACTTGGAAAGATAAACAACTGGGCCCTGGGAGGACCCCACAGTTTGGGTTTAAACTCCCATGTTCCTTCCTTTTACTCACATACGTATAATAATGAGGGAGAGCTCATGCTGGGGGCGGAATTAAGAGCCTGTTTTATGTGGTCCAGAGCCCATGTCATCTCAGGAATCCAATCTAATGGCTCTCTCACCTTAGGGAGTTTAGCTATGAGGCTAAACTGGAATCCCAATTTTTTGTTTTTGGTTTTTCAGGTTTTCGAGGTAGGGTCTCACTCTGGCCCAGGCTGTCCTGGAATTAACTTTGCAGTCTCAGGGTGGCCTTGAACTCACGGTGATCCTCCTACCTCTGCCTCCCAAGTGCTGGGATTAAAGGTGTGCACCACCATGCTTGGCTACTATGGGGGTCACTTTTATTATTATTATTATTTTTTTTTGGAGAGAGACACAGAGAGAGAGAGAGAGAGAGAGAGAGAGACAGAGATGGGCGCAGCAGCAGTGTCTGAGCTGCTGTGAACGAAATCCAGATGTGTGCGCCCCCTTGTGGTCAAGTGCGGCATTGCACCCTTGCGTCACTTTGCATCTGGCTAAATGTGGCACCTGGAGATTGGAACCGCTGGAGATTGGAATCACTTCTTAGGCTTAGGAGGCAGGTGCCTTAACCCCTAAGCCATCTCTCCAGCCCTGGGGGTCACTTTTTAAATCTTTTATCTATTTATTTTTTCCCATAATTTATTTTTATTTATATTATTATGATTTTACATTCATAGTGTTGGCTCCCTTATCCTCCTCCTGTCTTCCCTCTTCCAAAGGGACCCTCATCAATGGGGAATGTGGGTCATGCATTGTGGGGGTAGTCAAGAGATCTGGGGGGTAGGCCAAGTCTCTGTGCATAATGCCCCAACTTGTGGCTCTAACATTCTTTCCGCCCCCCTCTTCCTTGAATTTCCTTGAGCCCCGTTGGGGTCATTTTAGTTCTACTTCAGTGATAAGGTTTGGGAGCCTCTGTGTCTCTGGATATCTGGCTTAGTTGGAGTTGGATGTTCTCTGTGTTCATCACCTTCAGCCTTTTTTCTGGTGCCGTGATCGCCCAGAATTCTGTCCCCCTCATTACTCTATGGTTTCATCTGGGGCCCTGGTGAGGTGTTATTGGCGGATCCTCCCTTCAGGTTCGTTGAAAAAGATAAGCAAATTCCCCAACGGAGAGAGATGTTAATACTAGATAGAAGGGATGGCCAGTAGATCTATGTATTTTTAAAAATTTGTATTGGGCTGGATAGATGGCTTAGTACTTAAGGCATCTGCCTGCAAAGCCAAAGGATCCCAGTTTGATGTTCCAGGATCCACGTTAGCCAGATGCACAAGGGGGCACATGCATCTGGGGTTCATTTTCAGTGGCTTCAGGCCCTGGTGTGCCCATTCTCTCTCTGTCTGCCTCTGTTCTATCTCTCTCTGCATGCAAATAAATAAATAAAATTTTTAAAAATTTTATTGACAGCTTCCATAATTATAGAAAATAAACCATAATAATTCCCTCCCATCTCCCACTTTATCCTTCACAAATCCACTCTCCATCATGTTCCTTCCCCCTCTCAATTAGTCTCTTATTTGTTTATTTATTTATTTATTGTTTTTTTCGAGGTAGGGTCTCACTCTAGCTCAGGCTGACCTGGAATTCACTCTGTAATCTCAGGGTTGCCTTGAACTCACAGTGATCCTCCTACTTCTGCCTCTTGAGTGCTGGGATTAAAGACGTGTGCCACCATGCCTAGCTTAGTTTCTTTTATTTTGATGTCATCATCTTTTCCTCCTACTATGAAGGTCTTGTGTTGGAAGTTCCAGGCAATGAGAGGTAATGGATATCCAGGCCATTTTTTTGTCTGAAAGACAGTGTTGCAAGTAGTCCTACCCTTCCTTTGGCTCTTACATTTTTACTGCCATCTTTTCCACAATGTACCCTGAGCCTTGGAAGGTGTGATAGAGATGTGATGAACACTTCTCAGCACTACGGTGCCTTCTGAGTCATCCCAGAGGTCACCACCATCTGAAAAGAGAAACTTCTGTAACCCAAAAGTGAGAGTAGCATTAACATATGAGTATGAATGTTAAGAGAAGTGCTTACTGGGCAGTTTGGTGAGCATAATATGTGCATTTAGTCAGACACCAGCAGGCATTACACCGACTACTCCTGTCATAGGATTTCAGTATCAGGCATGTATTCTTTCCTGTGGAGCAGGCCTCCAGTCCAATTAATGAGTGGTTGGTTTCCCCCATAACAGACATGCCACTATTTCACCCATTAGCTCATTTGGCCTGGCTGGCCAAACTTAAGGCTTGCAGTGTTCACTGCTGAGTATGTCCACTAATGATTTGTCTTTCCCATAGGACTGTATGCAGCATAGCTTCTTCTAGCTTTCTGTCAGCTGATTGACATGGAGGAGGTTTTCAGCTCAGCTCTAGAAAAATTTCTCAGTGACCTTGCAGCCCAAGCCTGTGGAGTCGTCAGTAACAGGGTCTTACCATCTATTCCTGGTGGAAAACCAAGAACCTTGGCAATGGTATATAATGTTTTGGGGGCACCAGCAATCTCCCTGGCCAAAATCTCACTGGAATGTGTCCCATCTTGGCACTGAAACTTTTCTAGTAACAATCTAAGCTTCTGGGTGCACCATTTTCCAAAAATGTAGGTTTCCATATGGCTTATTCATACCCTCTTCGATTTTGATTAACCCTCCCCCACCCTTCCTTTATTATGGAGGTCATTTTACATTCAAAACATCACATTCCACCCTGACCCCAATAGGCCCTATGCCAACTCATGATCCAAAATGCATTCAGTTCAACTTAAATGTCCTCAAAGTCTTTACCGGTTTCAACACTGTTAAAAAGTCCAAAGTCTCATTTGAGATCTGAGATATTCTACTCTGGCCTCTGCACACACATGCATGGGGTGTGGACATCTGCACACATACACGTGCATAGACCACACATCACACACCACCTCCCCACACAGAAATCCATATTGCTTGAGGACACAAGTGGTCCTCCATGTACAGCCTTACCCTTAGGGATAATTATCCTCATATGAGGAATGGTGTGTCCTGGGAGATTTGCTGTTCTTTAAATCCACGTGATCACAGATTTAAATCAATAACATATCTCTGTGCTTTAATATGTTTATTACAAAAGGCAATCAGGAAACACAAAGTAAAAGAGATAAAAACAGGGTGGAGATAAAAGCATGCTAAAATTACATTGTACTTTTTTGTTGTCTTATAGGTCCAAGTAAAAAGTTGATCATTTTTACCACCAAATGTGGTGGTGCACGCCTTTAGTCCCAGCACTCATGAGGCAGAGGTAGGAGGATCGCCGTGAGTTGGAGGCCCCTCTGAGAATACAGAGTGAATTCCAGGTTGGCCTTGGCTAGAGTAAGACCCTACCTTGAAAAACAAAAACAAAAAAAAGTTGAACCTTTTTTTTTTTTTTAACAAAGACAGCTTCTAAGTGACTGTTATATCTTACAAAAATTGGTTAAGAGAACATTGTATTAAACAACAACTAAAGAAAGCAATAAAAAGAAGCCAGGCATGGAGGTACATGTCTTTAATTCCAGCATTTGGGAGGCAGAGGTAGGAGGATCGCCATGAGTTCAAGGCCAGCCAGAGACTGCATAATGAATTCCAGGTCAGCCTGGGCTACAGTGAGACCCTACCTTGAAAACCCAAAAAAAAAAAAAAAAAGAACATTGCATCAATGAGTTACATTACTCAATTACTCATTATTTCATTATTCTGACCAAATAACTGACAGAAAGAAAAGGGTCTCTTGTGGCTTATGGTTTCAAGGGGATGCACTGTGTCACCATGTGGAAGGCATAGCAACAGGAGCAGTAGGCCAGCCTATCACACTGTAGCCAGAGAGTTAGGAAGACAGGACCGGAAGAAGGGGGCAGGCTATCGAAACTTCAAGCTCTCCCCAGGTGGCCCACTTCCTCTAGCAAGGCTCCACTTCCTAAAGGTTCCACAACATTTCCAAATAGTGTCCCCACCTGAGCATCTTGTTTAGATACATGAGCCTATTGGGGACATTTTACATTCAAGCACAACAGAAAAGAAAATTGACATATTTTTGTATATTTATAACTGTTAAATATTTAAGATACAATATTTGTGTTTTCTGTGTTTTATATACAGCTTCCTGGGTTTTCATTAAAATACAGCCTTTTTGTTTTGTTTTGTTATTTTGGTTTTTTGAGGTAGGGTCTCACTCTGGCCCAGGCTGACCTGGAATTCACTATGTCATCGCAGGGTGTCCTCGAACTCACAGTGATCCTCCTACCTTTGCCTCCTGAGTGCTGGGATTAAAGGCGTGTGCACCACCACGCCCAGCAGGGTTTTTTGTTTGTTTGTTTTCAATGTAGGGTTTCACTCTAGCTCAGGTTGACCTGGAATTCACTATGTAATCTCAGGGTGGCCTTGAACTCATGGTGATCCTCATACCTCTGTTTCCCAAGTGCTGGGATTAAAGGAGTGCACCACCACACTCAGCTAAAATACAGGTATTTTAAGTAAGGCAGAAAGGAACCATCAAGTAAAAAGGTTGTAGAAAGCTATAGTTAGGGCTAGAGAGATGGCTTAGTAGTTAAGAACACTTCTTGTGCAAGCACGAGGGCCCAAGAAGACCTGATAAACTTTTCAAGTTTAATCCCCAGGACCCACATAAACAGCTAGAAATGGCCATATATGTCTATTACCCAAGTCCTGTGGGGAGCCGAGACTGCAGAATTGCCAGAGCTTTCCAAAAAGAAAAAAAAAAAAGGAAAAAGGCAAGTTCTAGAATCTGTAAGAGATTCTGGCTCAAATAAGAACAGGCAGAAGAGAGATGGAGGGGGCATACCCCTCTGGCCACCATAAGAGAGTGCATACACCATACATTGCATGCATGTGAGCATGCAACACACACACACCACCACCACCACATTACACATGCATACACAAAATGGAGAAAGTTATAGCTATAAAATATATTTTTGGTAGGCCACTGCCAAAGCACTTGGTTATCCATCAGATCTAAATGATAAAGCCCTACTGCTGAAAACACCACAGACTGTGATATCAGAATATTGAGAAATCATTCTAGAACTGAGATGGAAGCCAGCTCCCTTCTGGATAGCTCTCATAGTGCTATAAACTGCTATGTGAGCTGCTGGGGGATAATGGCAACAAACAGCAAGAGCAAGAATTGGATCCTGCAAACTACAAAGTCCATCAACCAAGCAAGATGTACACATGGATGAAATAGTAGTATAGAGGCTATGGAAGTAATCAACTGCCCTCTGATTGAATATGAAGCCTGCTCAGTGGGAGGGAATTTCTACCTGGTACCAAGAACCAAGCCAGAAGCCTAAGGTTTGGAAAGTCATAGAATCTAGAGGGAAGCTTCCACTGTTCTCTCACTCAAAGGAGAGGTTATATGCTCATCAGAAAGTCTTCTACATGTCAGGCGTGGTGGCACATGCCTTTAATCCCAGCACTCGGGAGGCAGAGGTAAGAGGATCACTGTGAGTTCCAGGCCACCCTGAGACTACATAGTGACGTCCAGGTCAGTGTGGGCTAGAGTGAGACTCTACCTCAAAAAACCAAAAAAAAAAAAAAAAAAAAAAAAAGTCTTCTACATGTCTATGTTTATCCCTTTCTTTGTTTGTTTTTTTGAGGTAGGGTCTCATTGTAGCCCACACTGACCTGGACTTCATTATGTAGTCTCAGGGTGGCCTCGAACTCATGGCAACCCTCCTACCTCTGCCTCTGGAGTGCTGGAATTAAAGGCATGCATCACCACGCCAGCCTATTTATCCCTTTTGATACATCCTGCTCTTATTCTTAAAGAATCTACTTAAAAAAAAAAAAAGGCTGGAGTGATTGCTTAGCAGTTAAGGCACTTGCCTGTGAAATCTGACGATCCATGTTCTACTCTCCAGATTCCACGTTAGCCAGACACACAAAGGTGAGGCAAGTGCAAGGTCTCACATGCCCACTTGGTGGCACAAGTGTCTGGAGTTCAATTGAAGTGGCTGAGGCCCTGGCACACCAATTCTCTCTCTCTTGCTCACTTGCTCCCTCTCTTAAAAAAAAAAAAAAAAACTGCTTTTTACAGATGGCAGTGAATACCAGGGAGATCCAAGATCCATCAATAGGACAAGAAAACAAAGCCAATTGTCTAGTACAAGCTGAGTCATCTATATCAGATCTGCCAGGGCCCAGGAAACATTATAGAGGAAGTGGTGGATTAAATATGAGTGCTGCTCTCACTGCTAGCCAGAGATCCTCCTCCAGAGAGATGGGGGAGACACTGAGGAGACTCAAATGCATCAATGCAGAAAATCAGAGGCTGCCGAGAACACTAAAGAAGGCACCCATCGAAGCTCAAGGAGCATTGCGGAAGAGGGAGCAGGAAGAATGTAAGAGCCACAGGGGGAGAATGAATACTCTGAGGCATTGTCCCCTCCACAGTGACTGACTGGTACATTCATGACCCCACAGTGAATACCAGTAACCTCACTGAAGAGGGCCCTCAATGGATGGGGGTTGTAACCCGATGTAAATATGACCATTAGGAAATATGTTTTTTAAAAAATATATTTAATTATTTATTTGAGAGAGAGAAAGAGGCAGAGATAGAGATAGACACAGAGAGAGAGAATGGGCACATGAGGGCCTCCAGCCACTGCAAACAAACTTCAGATGTATGTGCCCCCTTGTGCATCTGGCTTACGTAGGTCCTGGAGAGTTGAACCGGGATCCTTTGGCTTTGCAGGCAAATGCCTTAACCACTAAGCCATCTCTCCAGCCTAGAAATATGTTTATACAACAAAGTCTCCAGTTAAATAGGATAAAAAAATTTTTTTGTTGCCAGGCATGGTGGTGCACACCTTTAATCCCAGTACTTGGGAGGCAGAGGTAGGAGGATTACTGAGAGTTCGAGGCCACCCTGAAACTACATAGTGAATTCCAGGTCAGCCTGGACTAGAGTGAAACCCTACCTCGAAAAAATAAAATAAAAAAAAAAATATATTTTTGATAAAACAAGATTAAAGACACAAATGTTTCTAGATGAGAAAAAAAAATAGGTGATAGTTTTGTTCTAGAGCAAAGGTTCTTCCAAGATAAAAATACAGAGTGAGAATCTGGGGTGTGGTAGTGCATGCCTTTAATCCCCAACACTGGGTAGGCAGAGGTAGGAAGTTGCAAGCAAGTGCATTTAACCACTGAACAATTGCCCCAGCCCTTGCTTTTTTTCCAAGGCAGTGTCTCACTCTAGCCCAGGATGACCTGGAACTTGCTCTGTCACCCCAGGCTAGTTAAGAACACACAGAACTCCCCCTACCCAGCCTCCCAAGTGCTGGAACCCAAGGTGTGTGCCACCATGCCTGCCTCTGAAAATTAATTTTTTTGATTTTTAAAATTGAAAACTTCCATAATTGTAGAGTTTGGTAGGATTCCTTTGGTTTCTATTTTATGGAAAAGTTTAAGAAGCACTGGTGTTAATTCTTCCATAAAGGTCTGTTAAAATTCACCAGTGAATCCATCTGGGCCTGGACTTATATTGTTTTGTTTTTGTGTGTGTGTGTGTGTGTGTGTGTATTTCTTATATTATAATGTAGAGATTTTTGCATCTTGGATTAATTTAATGCTTGGGTTTTCTAATTATCTGCAGTAATATTAGATGTATCAATCAATCTGATGTTATATATCTTCAGGGTAGGAGCTTAAGGTGATAGGTGTGGCTCTTAAGACACTCAGAACAGGGCTGGAGAGATGGCTTAGCGGTTAAGGCGCCTGCCTGCTAAGCCTAAGAACCCGGTTCCAATCTTCAGGTCCCACGTTTAGCCAGATGCAAAGTGATGCAAGGGCACAATGCCGCACTTGCCCACTAGGGGGTGCACACATCTGGATTTTGTTCACAGCAGCTGAGAGACTGCTGGTGCGCCCATCTCTATCTGTCTCCCTCTCCCTCTCTCTCTCTCTAAAAAAAAATAAATAAATAAATAATTAAATTAAATTTAAAAAGATGCTCAGAACAACCACAAAAGTGACCCTAGGTGTTGAGTTTGCCTGCTTTGAGAGTATTCTAGTAGGCTGGATGGAACAAAATACAGGCAAATTCTAAAATTTAACTAAACAATGTACACATTCAATGAAAACAGCACAGAGTATTTATGCAAGAGTAGGTATTACAACAAACAGATCCTCTAAACAAAGTCACAGTCCCTAAAGATGTGTGTTGCCCCACACCCTTAATCCTGTCAACTGGGAGGCTAAGATTTCTGGTCTGTAGAGGGTTCCAAGGTCAGCTTGTGACCAAGTGAGACGCTTTCCCAACGATTGACAGCAGAGGAAACAAAGGCACTATAAATCAGGAAGCAACAAGTGACAAGCCCAGAATATAGCTTATTTAAGAATGGCAAATCCAACCATCCATCAGATTTCACATATAATTTACCCTGACATGGATGGTGCAATTAACCCTTCCGATGCAAGCCTATATACCAGGTTTATTTGGTGGGTACTGACCTGGTGTAATCCCAGTTACCTTTTGGGATGGCTTTGGTCTCAGCTATGCTGCACAACTTGGGTTCCTCTTTGCTATGCTGTGGGCTCAGGTAGGCTGGCTGGGTCTGTGGGTCGCTGCTCTGGTCACCTGTGCCGGGTGCTGTGTAGTGAGCTCCCTTCCCCAGGTCTCTGGTGCTTGTTGGTGCTGGCGGTGGGGGAGGGGAGGCTGTGGATGGTGGCTGAAGTCCTCCCACTGGTCTTCGCAATCTTCTTCCTCACAAGCCACTCTGTTGGTCTCTGCCATGCTCCTTCCATGTTTCTTGAGTTTGTGAGGAGGCTGGTGTGAGTGGAAAATCCCCTCACCTGGCTTTTCCTGTGGCTCAGATGGAGATTGGTGGCTGCAGCCGCGTGGAAACTGGTGCTGCTACTGCTGGAGCCGATTCTGCCTGCTTCTGTGGGCTCTGCTGCAGGTTGATAATTTTTTAATATACACCTTCCATTTTTAGTAGAAGACTATTTTGCTGTTTTTTTTTTTCTTTTTCTCCCCTAGGCTGCTTTGCATGGTTGAAGTCCCTTAAAGTTATTTATTTATTTATTTATTTATTTATTTATTTATTTATTTATTTCGAGGTAGGGTCTCACTCTGGTCCAGGCTGACCTAGAATTAACTATGTAGTCTCAGGGTGGCCTCGAACTCTCAGTGATCCTCCTACCTCTGCCTCCCGAGTGCTGGGATTAAAGGCATGCGCCACCACGCCCGGCTTAAAGTTAATTTTTA
Organism: Orientallactaga sibirica; assembly: GCA_036365145.1. Classification (NCBI taxonomy): domain Eukaryota; kingdom Metazoa; phylum Chordata; class Mammalia; order Rodentia; family Dipodidae; genus Orientallactaga; species Orientallactaga sibirica. The sequence goes on along the minus strand of JAEOAD010002711.1, from coordinate 65,471 downwards.
AATTTGGCTTTTGGGATTTTTCAATCAGTTATAAGATAGAGCTAGTCCACCATGTTTATTGATGCTCTATTCACAATAGCTAGGAAATGGAACCAGCCTAGATGTCCCTCCACAAATGAATGGATAATAAAGATGTGGTACATTTACACAATGGAGTTCTATTCAGTGGTAAAGAAAATTGAAATTATGATATTTGCAGGGAAATGGATGGATCTGGAAAGGATTATACTAAGTGAGGTAACCCAGGCTCAGAAAGCCAAACGTCACATGTTATCTCTCATATGTGGATCCTAGCTACAAATGTATAGACTTGTGTGTGAACTGGAACCAAAAATAGGTACCAGAAACCAGTAAGCTGGTAAAAGGCTATAAGGGACAGAGGAGAGGGAAGGACTTAAGTGGATGGTATTGCACATATGTAAGTAGAAGAACAGATTACAGGGAGGGGAAAGGCCTAAGCAAAGCCATGGGAAGAGAATGCGTAAAAGAAGGGCAGGGGGAGGGTCAATCAAAATTCAAGATAGTCTGAATAAGACTTATATAAATCTACTTTTTTGAATAATGGCACATCCAGAAGCTATAGATTGTTACTAGAAAATTTTCAGTGCCTGGGATGGGATACCTTCCAGTGCATTGTTGGCCAAGGAGGTCCCTGAAGCCTCCAAAACATTAAAGGCTATTGCCAAGGCCCTTGTTTTCCCTTAAGAAACAGATGGTAAGACCCTATTGCTGAAGACATCGCTTGCCTAAGAGGCAAGGTCATTGAGAAAGCAAGCTGGTGCGGAGCAGAAAACCTTCTCCCTGTAGACCAGCCAACTGAAAGCTGGAAAAAGCTGCACTGCATGCAGCCATATGGGAGACAGAAGTCATCAGTAGTGAAAACAGTGGACACTGGAAAATTTAAGTTTGGCCATACAGGCCAATAACTGAACAGGTGCAATACTGGCATGTCTGCTCCCTAATTGGACTGAAGGCCCTCTCTATGGGAGGGAATACATGCCTGGTACTGAAAAAACTAATCAAAAGTCTAAGGCAGGGGAGGTCATGAGCCTTAGGGGTATAAATCCTGCTCTTGTCTGGCTAAATGTATATATTATCCCCATCAAACTGCCCTGAAAGCACTACAGCTAATGTTCATATTCACATATTAAAGTTACTCTCACTTCTGGTTAGAGGAGCTTCTCTTTTCAGATGGTGATGACCACTGGGATGACCCAAAAGGTAATACAGTGCTGAGAAGAAGGGATGGAGGAGTGTCCAGCACTGAAACATCTCTATCACACCCTCCAAGGCTCAGAGTCCATTGCAGAAGAGGTGGCGGAAAGAATGTAAGAGCCAAAGGAAGGGTAAGACTCCTTACAATGCAACTGTCCAGACAGAAATTGGCCTCGATATCCATGACCTTGCAGTGCCTAGCAATACCTTCACAAGACCCTCATAATAGAAGAAAAAGATGATGACATCAAATTAAAAGAGAGACTAATGGAGAGAGGGAGGGGATATGATGGAGAGTGGAGTTCTGAAGGGGAATGGAGGGGAGGGAAATATCATGGTTTATTGTCTGTAAGTATAGAAGTTGTCAATAAAAAAATTTAAAAAAAAGATAGAGATAGTCCAAAAGGACCAGGGGAAAAGATTACAGGCGAGAGAACAGGCTCAATTGATAACACTGGCCCTGGGGAACATTGTATTCCTACAAGGAGATAAGCACCTGCTGCCTCAGAGACAGCCCAGTCAGAAGAGAGATTATAGAGGACATTGCTCATCTCAGGGGTAACAATCCAGGAGAGTGGAAAAGAACTGCCTGGGGTGATGCTGCAGAAAGGACGATGGGCCTTTGGCCCCAGTGATGACCGCCGTTGAGGACTGGAGCTGCCTGAGGACCCTAGCAAAGCTTCCCTCCAGCAACCAGTAACCACTAAGGTACCTTGGGTAACTCTTCTTCTTCTCATTTTTTTTTTTGGGAGGGGGGGAGGGTGTTGAAGTTACCTTTGAGTTGCTGACACAAAGCACCAGACCAAAAGCAGCCTGTGAGAGGAAAGGGTTTACTTTAGCTTACAAATGAGCTCGAGGGAAAACTCCAAGATGGCAGGGGAAACTAGCATGAGCAGAGGGTGGACATCAGCTCTGCCACAACAGGTGGTAAACAGCAGCAGGAGGGTGTGCCAAACACTATCAAGGGGAAGCTGGTTATAACACTCATGAGGCCACCCCCAATAACACACCTCCTCCAGGAGTCTCCAGTTCCCAAGTTAGCATTATCTGGGGACCTAGCATTCAGAACACATGAGTTTATGGGGGACACCTAATTCATACCACCACATTCAACCCCTAGCCCTCATAAATTCACAACCATCCATGATATAAAATGCAATGCATTCAATCCAACATAAAAAAATTCCCCACAGTTTTTCCAGGTGTGGAGCACGCCTTTAATTCCAGCACTCAGGAGGCAGGGTAGGAGGATCACTGTGAGTTCAAGGCCACCCTGAGACTACATAGAGAATTCCAGGTCAGCCTGGGCTAGAGCGAGACCTTACCTCAAAAAACAAACAAACAAAAAAACATAGTTTTTATCAATCCTATTGCTGTTCAAACATCCCCATAGTCTAAGATCTCTTAACTGTTAGCCTGTAACCCCCACACACACACACACAAACCAAAAATCCATAATGTCACAGAATAAACATTCACACTGCAAAAGATAGCATTGGGCAGAGCAAAGAAAGACTGAACCAATGCAGGATCTAAAACAAACAGGGAAAAAGAAATTCCATAGCTCCAAGTCTGACACTTTTAGCCAGTGACCAAGTCTGGAGTTCCAATTCTGCCCTCCAGCTAAGCTTTTCACAGCCAGGAGAACAATCCATCCTGTGCTGGCTGCTCTCATTGGCAGCAACCCCATAGTCCTGACATCTCCACTGGGTCTCCACTGCAACCACAGTTCATCCTCATGGCTCCATAGGCCTCCACACAGGGAATCCAATAAGCTTTCTTCACTCTACCCATGGCCATTTCCAAAATTCAAAACTGCTTGCAAATCCAATGACCTTCACTTTCCTGCATTTGTTATACTCTGTAGTACTAGGTGGGCTACCAAGTCGTTAATCAGCAGGTAATGAATCTGACTTTGAAGAGCAGAAACTTCTTCAGCATTCAGACCCATCACTTTCAAAAGCATCCAGTCTTTCTGCTGTCCCAATGTAGAACAGCTGGCCCGATCTCAATGGTTGTAATCTTTTAAACAGTTGCAACCATCTGGAGTTCTTTTGCGGTGGCAAGAGGCCCTGGTACACCCATTCTTTCTCTCTGTATGTCTGTTTCTCTGACTTTCTGCTTGAAAATACATTAGGTAGATAGATAGATAGATAGATAGATAGATAGATAGATAGATAGATAGATAGATGATAGATTTAAAAGTTCTCTTCAACTGTGTCTCTTCAAACAAAAGAAATAGTGTCTTCCAGGCTGAGGCAAATGGCTTGGTCAGTAAAGCACTTGCTGTGCAGGTGTGAGGGTGTGAGTTCAAATCCCAACATGCACATAAATGCAGATGTGATGGTACATGCTGTAATTCCAGCACTAGGGAGGTAGAGACAGACAGATCCTTAGGACAAGCAAGCTGGGTAGCTAGATTAGCCAGATCAGTGAGTCATGGGTTCAGTGAGAGACTCTGTCTTAATAAATAAGGTGGAGAGCAACTGAGGAAGACACCCAACCTTGACCACTGGTGTCCACATGCACACGCCTGCACCTACAAACACACATGTACCCACATGCATAAGAACATGCACAAACACATGCCTGCACACCATACACACACACAAACACACATGAAAGAATGATGTTTTCCTAAATACAAAGGAAAGTTAGTAGTAGTTGAAACCTTATTTTATGTTTTGGCCTCCCGGGTGCTGGGATTAAAGTCGTATACCACCACACACTGCTTTTCTTTTTCTCCAGGGCAGGGTCTCACTCTAACCCAGGCTGACATGGAATTCACTATGTAGTCTCAGAATGGCCTTGAACTCACAGCGATCCTCCTACCTCTGCCTCACAAGTGCTTGAATTAAAGGCATGAGCCATCACATCTGGCTGTTTTTGTTTTTGTTTTTGTTTTTCGAGGTAGTGTCTCACTCTAGCCCAGGCTGATCTGAGATTCACTATGTAGACTCAGGCTGGTCTCAAACTCACAGTGATCCTCCTACCTTGGCCTCCTGAATGCTAGGATTAAAGGCGTGTGCCACCATGCCTGATTCTTCTTTTTTCTCTTAAGCACTGTTGGAATAATGTACCCTGAGTGGTTATGACTTCATACTATTTTCTTTTTAAAAAAATATTCTTATTTATTTACTTGCAAGCAGATGGGGGAGGGGAATGAATGGGTGCACCAGGGCCTGTAGCTGCTGCAAACAAACTCCAGATGCATGTGCTACTTTGTGCATCTGGCTTTACATGGGTACTGGGGAATTGAACTCAAGTCATTAGGTTTTGTAGGCAAGTACCTTAACCACTGAGCCATCTCTCCAATCCCATTTTTCCTTTTAATTTATTTCCTTTCTCTTTCATTTGTTTTCTTTTTGAGGTAGGGTCCTGCTCAAGCCTGGCTGGCCTGGAATTCACTATGTAATCTCAGGCTGGCCTTGAACTCATAGCGATCCTCCTACCTCTGCCTCCTGAGTCCTGGGATTAAAGGTGTACACCACCATAACTTGCTCCTTTTCTTAAAATTATTTCTGTGTGTGTTTTGCATAGCATCAGTATGTAACATTCAACAATTTTTTTTTTTACAGCCATTGGGATCTCACTTCTAAATTCAAAAGTTAAGATGGAACTGGAGAGATGGCTTAGTAGTTAAGGTGCTAGGGATTAAAGGCATGTGCCACGACACCCTTCTAGGGAGGAGAGTTTTCATTTTGACTTATAGTCTGCAGGGAAAGCTCTATGATGGCAGGGGACAGTTTGGCATTAACACTGAACATCATTTCTGCCACAGCAGGTGGAAAACAGCAGCAAGAGAGTGTACCAACTAGCGCTGTAAACGGGGGGGGGGGTGGCTAATAAACCTCAAGGTCTTCCCCCAGTGACACACCTCCTCCAGCAAGGCTCCACCTCCAAATTGCCACCAGCTGGGGACCAAGCAGTCACAACACTTGAGTTCATGGGGGACATTGGATTCAAACCAACACATTATGCCACTGGTCCCCATAAATTCATGACCATATTAATGTACAATGCATTCAATCCAACTTTAAAAGTCACCATAGTTTTTTAATCAATCCCAACTCTGTTCAAACATCCTCATTTCCCAGCTCTCTTGATTGTGAGCCTGTAAAACCAAAAACACATAATGACACAGAGTAAACATTCACACTGCAAATGATGGCATTGTAAGAAAAGATTGAACTAATGCAAGATCTAAAATAAACAGGGCAAACATCAAATCCTGCAGCTCCAAGTCAGACATCTGTAACCAGTGACAAAAGTCTCTAGGATTTCAGTTTTGCTTCTCCAACTGGACTGCCCACAGCCTGGGAAAAACTCCACCCCAAGCCAGCAGCTCTCGTTGGCAGCCATGCTATTGTCCTGGCAACTCCAAAAATCCTGGAGTCTCTATTGCAACCCAAGGTTCATCTATGCCATGGCCCCCATGCCCTCTATTCAGGGACTGGGACCCTGTTCTGCATCACCTAGGGGGCATCTCTAAATAACCACCTTGCAAATTCACTCATACCCTCTTTCCTTCATATGTCATACACCCATAGTACCAGGTAGTCTACCAAATTTGTTAATCCAGCGGGGAATAAAACCAACTTTGAAGAGCAGAATACTCTTTCAGCATTTTCACCCCCTACTTTCAAGAGAGTCAGCAGTCTTCCTTGCTGTTCCAATGCACAACAGCTGGCCCAATCTCAATGTTGGTAAATCTCTCAAACAACTGCAGCTGAAGCAAGCTGCTGTCTCTTGCCCAAAACTTTCATTTCTTTCTGTGCCATATCCTTCTGCTCACACCAGTTCATTTCTTCTAAATCCAACCCTGCTCTAATTCTCAGGACATGGGCAGAGCACACGGACAAAACTCCTTTTTTCCCCCTCATCAGCCAAGCTTCTACAGTTATTTCTCCATTTCGTTCTTTCAGCTCTCACAAGAATGGTCCATCAAGCTGTACTGAGAGTGCTAAAAGTTAAAAGTTAGTTAAAAGTTTCAAAATGTCCACATTCCTCCCAGAGTGCCAAAGACCAAAGCCACACAGTCAAGTAGCAGCAACAACTCCACTCTTCTGGTAACAATTTTTTGTTTTGTTTTGTTTTTCCAGGAAGGGTCTCACTCTAGCTCAGGCTGACCTGGAATTCACTATGTAGTCTCAGGGTGGCTTTCAACTCACAGCAATCTTCCTACCTCTGCCTCCCAAGTGCTGGGATTAAAGGCGTGCGCTACTATGCCTGGCTTTTTTTTTTTTTTTTTTTTTTTTTTTTTTTTTTTTTTTTTTTTTTGCAGTTACCTTCTCACTGCTGTGATAAAGCACCTAACCAAAAGCAGCTGATGGGAGGAAAGTTTTTATTTTGGCTTAAAGTCTCAAGGGGAAGCCTTATGACAGCAGGGGAAAGCATTGCATGAGCAGAGGCTGGACATTGCCTTTGCCATAGGAGGTAAAAGCAGCAGCAAGACAGTGAGCCAGGGCTACAGTGATGGCTTAGCATTTAAGGTGCTTGTCTGTGAAACCTAAGGACCCATGTTCGATTCCCCAGTACCCACGTAAGCCAGAGGCACAAGATAGCGCATGTGTCTAGAGTTCATTTGTAGTGGCTAGAGGTCCTGGTGCACCTATTCTCTATTTACCTCTTTCTCTTTTTCACTCTCCAATAAATAAACAAGATATAAGAGTGATCCAGGGATAGAGTGATGGCTTAGCAGTTAAGGTTTTTGCCTGCAAAGCCAAAGGACCCAGGTTTGATTCCCTAGGACCCATGTAAGCCAGATGCACAAGTTGGCACATGCCAACTTTATCTGGAGGCCCTGGAATGCCCATTCTCTCTATCTGCTTTTCTTTCTCTCTCTTACTCTCAAAGATATGAATTTTTTTTTCTAAAGAAAAAGAGTAAGCCAACTAGCACTGGCAAACTGAGAGCTAATAAACCTCACGGTCTGCCCCCGACACACCTCTCAAACCGTCACCAGCTGGGGACCAAGCATTCAGAACACATGACTTCATGTGGGACATCAGATTCAAACCATAAAGTCATAAACTCATAAAGTCAGATGGAAAAGAAAAGTGACACATCCAAAGGGAGGAGAGGGGAGACTTAGAATGCTGTCTCTCAGACATCAAGTGGCTGTTGCATTCATGACTTCCCAGCAGCTGATGCTATTGACACAAGGCCTGCACAAGATGAGGGTAAAAAAATGCTGTCAAGCCAGGTGTGGTGATGCACACCTTTAATCCCAGCACTGAGGAGGCAGCGGTAGGAGGATCACGGTGAGTTTGAGGTCACCCTGAGACTACATAGTGAATTCCAGGTCAGCCTGAGCTAGAGTGAGACCCTACCTTGAAAAACCAAAGGAAAATAAAAATAGAAGAGGGAGCACTGGGAAAGAAGAAGGGGTTCAGGGGAGGTAAGGGAGGGGACAAAAGAGGGTGATGGAGGCTGGAAAGATGGCTCAGTGGTTAAAAGCACTTGGTTGCAAAGCCTGATGGCCTTGGTTCAATTGCCCAGTGCCCAGGTAAAGCCAGATGCCCAAAGTGGTGCGTACATCTATAGTTCATTTGTCATGGCAGGAGGCCCTGGCATTTCCATACTCACTCTCTCTGTCTGCCTCTTTGTCTGTGTCTTTCTATCTCATAAATAAATAAATAATAGGGTGATGGGAGCGTATTATAATCATGGCACATTGTGTATATGAATTGAAGTTGCCAATAAAATGTTAAACAACCCCTCCAAAAAGTGGCACAAGCATCTGGCATTTGTTTGCAGCAGCAAGAAACCTTGGCACACCCACACACACATGTAAGTCAATAAAGAAATCCTTTTTTAAAAAAAGAAAATAGAAGCCGGGCGTGGTGGCTCGCATAGCATCAGTATGTAACATTCAACAATTTTTTTTTTTACAGCCATTGGGATCTCACTTCTAAATTCAAAAGTTAAGATGGAACTGGAGAGATGGCTTAGTAGTTAAGGTGCTAGGGATTAAAGGCATGTGCCACGACACCCTTCTAGGGAGGAGAGTTTTCATTTTGACTTATAGTCTGCAGGGAAAGCTCTATGATGGCAGGGGACAGTTTGGCATTAACACTGAACATCACTTCTGCCACAGCAGGTGGAAAACAGCAGCAAGAGAGTGCACCAACTAGCGCTGTAAATGGGGGGGGGCTAATAAACCTCAAGGTCTTCCCCCAGTGACACACCTCCTCCAGCAAGGCTCCACCTCCAAATTGCCACCAGCTGGGGACCAAGCAGTCACAACACTTGAGTTCATGGGGGACATTGGATTCAAACCAACACATTATGCCACTGGTCCCCATAAATTCATAACCATATTAATGTACAATGCATTCAATCCAACTTTAAAAGTCACCATAGTTTTTTAATCAATCCCAACACTGTTCAAACATCCTCATTTCCCAGGTCTCTTGATTGTGAGCCTGTAAAACCAAAAACACATAATGACACAGAGTAAACATTCACACTGCAAATGATGGCATTGTAAGAAAAGATTGAACTAATGCAAGATCTAAAGCAAACAGGGCAAACATCAAATCCTGCAGCTCCAAGTCAGACATCTGTAACCAGTGACGAAGTCTCTAGGATTTCAGTTTTGCTTCTCCAACTGGACTGCCCACAGCCTGGGAAAAACTCCACCCCAAGCCAGCAGCTCTCGTTGGCAGCCATGCTATTGTCCTGGCAACTCCAAAAATCCTGGAGTCTCTATTGCAACCCAAGGTTCATCTATGCCATGGCCCCCATGCCCTCTATTCAGGGACTGGGACCCTGTTCTGCATCACCTAGGGGGCATCTCTAAATAACCACCTTGCAAATTCACTCATACCCTCTTTCCTTCATATGTCATACACCCATAGTACCAGGTAGTCTACCAAATTTGTTAATCCAGCGGGGAATAAAACCAACTTTGAAGAGCAGAATACTCTTTCAGCATTTTCACCCCCTACTTTCAAGAGAGTCAGCAGTCTTCCTTGCTGTTCCAATGCACAACAGCTGGCCCAATCTCAATGTTGGTAAATCTCTCAAACAACTGCAGCTGAAGCAAGCTGCTGTCTCTTGCCCAAAACTTTCATTTCTTTCTGTGCCATATCCTTCTGCTCACACCAGTTCATTTCTTCTAAATCCAACCCTGCTCTAGTTCTCAGGACATGGGCAGAGCACACGGACAAAACTCCTTTTTTCCCCTCATCAGCCAAGCTTCTATAGTTATTTCTCCATTTCGTTCTTTCAGCTCTCACAAGAATGGTCCATCAAGCTGTACTGAGAGTGCTACAAGTTAAAAGTTAGTTAAAAGTTTCAAAATGTCCACATTCCTCCCAGAGTGCCAAAGACCAAAGCCACACAGTCAAGTAGCAGCAACAACTCCACTCTTCTGGTAACAATTTTTGTTTTGTTTTGTTTTTCCAGGAAGGGTCTCGCTCTAGCTCAGGCTGACCTGGAATTCACTATGTAGTCTCAGGATGGCCTTGAACTCACAGCAATCTTCCTACCTCTGCCTCCCAAGTGCTGGATTAAAGGCATGCGCCACTATGCCCGGCTTTTTTTTTTTTTTTTTTTTTTTTTTTTTTTTTTTTGCAGTTACCTTCTTATTGCTGTGATAAAGCACCTGACCAAAAGCAGCTGATGGGAGGAAAGTTTTTATTTTAGCTTAAAGTATCAAGGGGAAGCCTTATGACAGCAGGGGAAAGCATTGCATGAGCAGAGGCTGGACATCACCTTTGCCATAGGAGGTAAAAGCAGCAGCAAGAGAGTGAGCCAGGGCTACAGTGATTGCTTAGTGTTTAAGGTGCTTGTCTGTGAAGCCTAAGGACCCATGTTCGATTTCCCAGTACCCACGTAAGCCAGAGGCACAAGATAGCACATGTGTCTAGAGTTCATTTGTAGTGGCTAGAGGTCCTGGTGCACCTATTCTCTATTTACCTCTTTCTCTTTTTCACTCTCCAATAAATAAACAAGATATAAGAGTGATCCAGGGATAGAGTGATGGCTTAGCAGTTAAGGTGTTTGCCTGCAAAGCCAAAAGACCCAGGTTCGATTCCCTAGGACCCACGTAAGCCAGATGCACAAGTTGGCACATGCATCTGGTGTTTATCTGGAGGCCCTGGAATGCCCATTCTCTCTATCTGCTTTTCTTTCTCTCTCTTACTCTCAAATACATGAATATTTTTTTTCTAAAAAAAAAAAAGAGTAAGCCAACTAGCACTGGCAAACTGAGAGCTAATAAACCTCACGGTCTGCCCCCCAGTGACACACCTCTCAAACCGTCACCAGCTGGGGACCAAGCATTCAGAACACATGACTTCATGTGGGACATCAGATTCAAACCACCACACTCATAAAGTCAGATGGAAAAGAAAAGTGACACATAAAAGGGAGGAGAGGGGAGACTTAGAATGCTGTCTCTCAGACATCAAGTGGCTGTTGCATTCATGACCTCCCAGCAGCTGATGTTATTGACACAAGGCCTGCACAAGATGAGGGTAAAAACATGCTATCAAGCCAGGCGTGGTGACACACACCTTTAATCCCAGCACTCAGGAGGCAGTGGTAGGAGGATCACGGGGAGTTTCAGGTCACCCTGAGAATACATAGTGAATTCCAGGTCAGCCTGGGCTAGAGTGAAACCCTACCTTGAAAAATCGAAGGAAAATAAAAATAGAAGAGGGAGCACTGGGAAAGAAGAAGGGGTTCAGGGGACAAAAGAGGGTGATGGAGGCTGGAAAGATGGCTCAGTGGTTAAAAGCACTTGGTTGCAAAGCCTGATGGCCTTGGTTCAATTGCCCAGTGCCCAGGTAAAGCCAGATGCCCAAAGTGGTGCGTACATCTATAGTTCATTTGTGATGGCAGGAGGCCCTGGCATTTCCATACTCACTCTCTCTGTCTGCCTCTTTGTCTGTGTCTTTCTATCTCATAAATAAATAAATAATAGGGTGATGGGAGCGTATTATAATCATGGCACATTATGTATATGAATTGAAGTTGCCAATAAAATGTTAAACAACCCCTCCAAAAAAGTGACACAAGCATCTGGCATTTGTTTGCAGCAGCAAGAAACCTTGGCACACCCACACACACATGTAAGTCAATAAAGAAATCCTTTTTTAAAAAAAGAAAATAGAAGCCGGGCGTGGTGGCTCACGCCTTTAATCCCAGCACTCGGGAGGCAGAGGTAGGAGGATTGCCATGAGTTCGAGGCCACCCTGAGACTACGTAGTGAATTCTAGGTCAGCCTGAACTAGAGTGAGACCCTACCTTGAAAAACCAAAAAAAAAAAAAAAAAGAAAGAAAATGGACTTTTGGCCTTCATCAACCCCTAAAATTAAGGATTAAAGTCTTAGAGGTGGAAACTGAGGAAGAACAGAAAGACAAGGAAAATTATGGGGACATGAGAAAGGAAAGGAGCCCCTCACTGCAGAGGCTAGAGAAAGTCAGCTGAGAAGCAAGAATTCCAATACATCATTATCTGTGAAGTTGCTGATGTAGAAATTTTATTTTATTTTGGGGTGTTTTTTCAAGGTAGTGTCTTGCTGTAGCCCAGGCTGATCTGAAATTCCCTATGTAGTCTCAGGGTGATCTCAAACTCACCGTGATCCTCCTGCCTCTGCCTTCTAAGTGCTGGGATTAAAGGTGTGCACCACCATGCCTGGCTTCAAGTTTTTTTTTTTTTTTTTTAGCAAGCCCAATAGACTGATTTTTTTATTATTATTTTTTTATTTATTTTTGGAGAGAGAGACAGACAGAGACAGACAGAGAGGGAGAGAGAGGGTGACAGATAGAGATGGGCACGCCAGCAGTCTCTCAGCTGCTGTGAACAAAATCCAGATGTGTGTGCCCCCTTGTGGGCAAGTGTGGCACTGCGCCCTTGCGTCACTTTGCATCTGGCTAAACGTGGGACCTGGAGATTGGAACCACTGGAGATTGGAACCAGCATTCTTAGGCTTAGCAGGCAGGCGCCTTAACCGCTAAGCCATCTCTCCAGCCCTGTATTTTTTTTTTAAATGCGAGAGCAAGGAAGTGTGAGAGAGAGAGAGAGAGAGAGAGAGAGAGAATTAGCATGCCAGGGCAATTGAACTCCAGATAAACCCCCTTATACATATGTGCGACTTTGTGTGCTTGCCTCACTGTGTGACTGTCTTACATGAGACCTGGAAAGTTGAACATGAGTTCTTAGGCTTCACAGGCAAGTGCCTTAACTGCTAAAGCTATCTCTCTAGCCCAAGATTTTATTTATTTATTTATTTATTTATTTATTTATTTGTTTATTTATGAGTGACACAGAGAGAGAGAGAGAGAGAGAGAATGGATGTGCCAGGGCCTCCAGCCACTGCAAACAAACTCCAGATGCATGCACCCCTTATGCATCTGGCTTATGTGGGTCCTGGGGAATTGAGCCTCGAACCAGGGTTCTTAGGCTTCACAGGCAAGCGCTTAACCGCTAACCCATCTCTCCAGGCACTCCCAATTTTTTTATATCTATATATCAATATCAATGAAGCAGGCCCAAGGCCTGAATGTACATGATCTTGGGTAAGGTTTCATAACTCTCCCAGACATTTTCTGGGAAGCTCAAACAAGACTATTAACTGTTTTTTTTTTTTTTTGGGGCTTTTTTTTTGGGGGGGATGTGTGTATGGAGTGTGTGCATGTGTAAGTGTGTGTTTGCTATGGCACATATGTGGAAGTCAGAAGACAACTTTCAGGGATAAGTCCTCGCTTTCCACTTCCTTTGAGGCAGGGTATCTCATTCACTACTCTGTTTGGCCAGCTAGTTGGTCAGAGAGCTTCTGGGGCATTCTCTTGGCTCCATCTCCCTTCTTGCTGTAAGCAGCAATGCTGGGATTATAGAGGCTCACCACAGCTTCTGGCTTTTTTAAAATGTGGGATCTGGGATCCAAACTCAGGTGCTCATGCATGGATCTTGACTTTATCCATGGAGTCATCTCTCCAGCCCTTAACTTCGTCTGCAGTAAAGCATCCCTAAAGCCCAGCATCCTAGAGTTTTACCTTATCAGTTGACGTCCTCCAAGGTGTCACTCAGGAACCATCCTGTGATCTCATTTAGGTTCTTTAGCAGCTCTTTGAAGATAACAGCTTCAAAGCCCACCAAACTGGTCTATATGACTATTGTAAACACAGTGAAAGCACAGCTCTCTTTGAGAAGCCCACACTCATGCTCTGTGCTATGTCTGACTTTCTTCCAAGTACCTCTTTTGCTCTTAACCCTCTTTTCATTTATTTATTTATTTGAGAGAGAGAGAATGAATGGGTGCTCCAGGGTCTCCAGCCACTGCAAACAAACTCTAGATGCATGTGCCACCTTGTGCATCTGGCTTATGTGGGTCCTGGGGAATCAAGCCTGGATCCTTAGGCTTCACAGGCAACTGCCTTAATCACTAAGCCATCTCTGTAGCCCACTAACCCTCTTTTTAAAATATATATTAAAGTGTTTTTTCAAGGTAGGATCTCATCTCAGTCTATCCCAGGCTGACCTGGAATTCACTATGTAGTTTCAGGCTGGCCTCGAACTCATGGTGATCCTCCTACCTCTGCCTCCCAAGTGCTGGGATTAAAAACCTATGCCACCATGCCAAGATTTTTTTTTTTTTTTTTAAGTAGGATCTCAATCTAGCCCAGGCTGATCTGAAACTCACTCTTTAGCCTCAGACTGGCCTCAGACTCATTAGTGCTCATCCTATCTCAGCTTTCCCAGTGGCACTAAAGGCATGTGCCACCACACTTACCCTTATATTGAGGGTTGTTTTTTTTTAAATCAACTCCAACACTGTTCATACTGGCTTGTCCAAAATTTTTTATTTTTATTTATTTATTTGAGAGAGAGAGAGAATGGATATTCCACAGCCTCCTGCCACTATAAACAAACTCCAGATGCATGTGCCACTTTGTGCATATGGCTTCATGTAGGTACTGGGGAATTGAACCCAGGCTGTCAAGCTTTGCAATAAAGTGCCTTTCACTGCTAAGCCATCTCTCCAGCCCCTGTCCAGAATTCTTTTTGTGTCAAAGCCAGAATCTGTTTTTTTTTTTCCTGTAATTTTTTTTTTTTTTTAATGTGAGAGAGAACAAGACTTGGCATGCCAGGGCCTCCAGTCACTGCAATTGAACTCCAGACATGTGCACTACCTGGTGCGCTTGTGCGACCTTGTGTGCTTGAGTCATCTTGTGTGTTTGGCTTATGTGGGATCTGGAGCATGGGTCCTTAGGCTTTGCAGGCAAGCGCCTTAACATCTAAGCCATCTCTCCAACCCCAGAATCTGGTCTTACCTGCATGGAGGTCCCTAAAAGATGAAGGCAACTCGTCAAGTTGCTATGGCTAACAGTGTGGAGCTGTGTCTCCATCTCTGCCCCTGTGGCACTTTGTCTCACCAAGCAATGCACTGTGTAGCCTAGGACTACAACATCGCCACCATCAGGGAGCACCTCATTGAATGTGCCTGTCTGACCGTAAAAACCTCCCAGTCTTCAGAACCATGAGTGAAATAAACTGTGTTCAGTCTGCGGTATCCGGTTTTAGCAACAAAACAGACTAAGACAGAAAGAGAAATTGAGGAGCCATGTGTGGTGGCACATGCCTATAATCCCAGCACCCAGTAGGGTAAAACAGAAAATTGCAAGTTCAAGACTGGCTTTGGCTACATAGCCAGACTATCTTATAAAAACAAAATACAAAAACAAGACAAAAAAAAGCAAAAAGAGGGGTGCCTGGGAAGATGGCTCAGCAGTTAAAGGCACTTGTTTGCAAAGCCTGCCAGCTCAGTTTTGATTCCCCAGTGCCTAAGTAAACCCAGATGCACAAAGTGGTGCATGTGTCTGGAGTTTGTGGTGGGAAGAGACCCTTGTGCCCATTCTCTCTTTCAAATAAGTAAATAAATTTAATTTACTTTTAAAATGCAAAAATGGACTGGAAAGATTGCTCAATGGTTAAGATGCTTCTTGTAAAACCAGATGACCCAGTTTCAATTCCTCAGTACCCACATAAAACCAGATGCACAAAGGGGCATTTGCAGCAGCTGAAGGCCCTGATGTGCCCATTCTCTCTGTCATTTTCTCTTCTCTCTCTCTCTCTCTCTGCTTGCTAATAAATAAATACAATTTTTTTAAAAGGCAAAAAACATTCTCTCTCTCTCCCTCTTTCTCTGTCAAATAAATAAATGATAATAAAATATTTTTAAAAAATGGGGCTGGAGGGATGGCTTAGTGGTTAAGGCATTTGCCTAGAAAGCCAAAGGACCCAGGTTCGGTTCCCCAGAACCCATGCTAGCCAGATGCACAAGGGGGCACATGCGTCTGGAGTTCGTTTGCAGTGGCTGGAGGCCCCCTTTCCCTCTCCCTCTTTCCCTGTCAAATAAATAAATAAATAAATAAAAATAAAATATTTAAAAAGGCAAAAAACAGATGCCCAAGGTGGTACATGCATCTGGAGTTAATCTGCAGTGGCTAGAGGTCCTGGTGAACCCATTCTCTCTCTCTATCTGCCATTTCCTCCCTCCCTCCTCCCCTCTCTCTCTCAAAATAGAAAAATAAAATTAAAAAAAAATTTAAGGCAAAAAAAAAAAATGGAGAGGGGAAGGCTGGGGATGTATCTCAAGGGTAAAGCACAAGCATGCACAAGCCCCTGAATTCAATCCCCGGTACTCAAAAACAAACAAACAGGGCTGGAGAGATGGCTTAGCGGTTAAGGCGCCTGCCTGCTAAGCCTAAGAACCCGGTTCCAATCTCCAGGTCCCATGTCTAGCCAGATGCAAAGTGATGCAAGGGCGCAATGCCGCACTTGACCACAAGGGGGCGCACGCATCTGGATTTCGTTCACAGCAGCTGAGACTGCTGGCGCGCCCATTCTCTGTCTCCTTCTCCCTCTCTGTCTGTCTCTCTCTGTGTCTCTCTCCAAAAATAAATAAAAATAACAAAAAAAACACCCAGTATGTTGTGGCAGATTATAGGGGAAAGACTACTTTGAATGGCAAATAACAAAGTTGTTCTGATGTCATGCAAAGAGTTCAGTATTTGGAATTAAGTGATCCTGACACAAAATCACAACACTGCCATTTACTAGCTATGAACCTAGGGCAGTTAAATCGGGCTTTAGTTTTCCTGTCTGTAAATTGGAATGGGTGAGGATGTAACTAAATTCCAAAATGTTGGAGAGATATGTCTAATAAGAAGCAGCAACTGTTATCATAAGGTGTATGTGGGGACTAAAGACATTGTCATGGAAAATTGCTACTCATTAATTAGTGCATTGATATTTAAAAAAAAGTCTATACCACCATCCTTCTATACCATCATTATCTTGTTTGAGGCAGGAAACAAGGTCCAGAGATGGTTAAAAATACTGTCTTGGAGCAATGGCTTAGCAGTTGAGGCACTTGCCTGCGAAGCCTAAGGACCCAGGTTCGATTTCCAGTACCCTCGTAATCCAGTGCACATGATGACACATGCATCTGGAGTTTGTTTGCAGTGGCTGGATGCCCTGGCATGCCCATTCACTCATTCTCTCTCTCCTCTCCCTCAGCACTGTCTCAAATAATTTTTCTTTGCAAAGTACTGGGACTATAGGTATACGCCACCATGCCCAGCTTTGGATTTTTTAATTTACTTTAAAAAATAGTTTATTTTCATTTATTTATTAGAGACAGAGAGAGGAAGAGAAAGAGAGAGAGAGAGAGTGAGAGTGAGAATGGGCACGCCGGGGCCTCTAGTCAGTGCAAACGAACTCCAGATGCATGTGCCACCATGTGCATCTGGTTTACGTGGGACCTGGAGAATTGAACCTGTGTCCTTAGGCTTCGCAGGCACACGCCTTAACTGCTGAGCCATCTCTCTGGCCCTCAAATAATGTTGTAAAAATGCTGTCCCTAGGGCTTGGTGCGGTGATGCATATGCTGCCTGAGGTTGTCCAGTAGGCCTGAGCAGGACGGGAATGTGTAGATCCCACTGCCACAGGGAAGCATTGCTTGTGCCAGACCAGCCCTGTATGTCACTAATGGTTCCAAGCCAGAGCCGAGAGCTGTCCTGCGGCATTCCTGAGGAAAATGAGGTCTTATTGGCACATGTAAAGCAGGGCCATATTTTGCCAGAAGGCCACTGTTCTGGCCCTTGCTATCACTGGCGCCAGCCACCCTTTCCAGAAGGCCTTGGATTTGCCCCCGCCCCTTCAGCTGCTTGCTGCCAGGGTTCAGGCCCCCAACTTCCCAGTGGTGCCAAGGAGGAGCTGAAGGAAATGGTGGAAAGAGTGCTGAGTTGTAGTTGAAGGATCAAGTCCCCACTTACTAAGGGTGAGACCTGGAACCACTCATTTTCCTTTTCTGAGGCCCCCATGTGCCGCTGTGCTCTGTCATTGTGGCCACAAACTCTAGCCATGTGGAGAGAGTTGAGGGCAAGACGGAGAAGGAAGCCAAGGAGGAGGAGGAGGAGGCCAGGGCAGGGACACATCCTCGCAGACTGAACACATATAGAGAAATAAAGAACCTGGAATTCTAGTCCAGAAACTGCAGCCTTCAGAGAGCCCTTCACTTCTCTGAACCTTAGTTTTCACAGCAGGAAATGAGAAAAGTGGCCTGAGTGGGTTCTAGACTCTTCTACAGCTGCACCATTCCAGAACTAGAACTCTCAGGACATCCCCTCCTTCCTTAAGGGCACCAGAGAGTGGTAACTGTGTGGAGGCTGGGGCTAAACCCACAGGGGGAAGATGCTCCTCTGTAAGGGATCACTTTGACATCGTTTTTAAAAACAATTTTATTTATTTGCAAAGAGAGAAAGAGAGAGAGGGACTTCTGCCACTGCAAACAAACTCCAGATACATGAGCCACTTTGTGCATCTGGTTTTACATGGGTACTGGGGAATCAAACTAGGGCATCAAGCTTTGCAAGGAAGCATCTTTAACTGCTGAACCATCTCTCCAGCACCTACTTTGACATCTTTTTTTAAAATATATATATTTTTTTATTTGTTTATTTGAGAGAGATGGAGAAAGATGGAGATAGACAGACAGACAGACAGAGAGAATGGGCGCTCCAGGGCCTTCAGCCACTGCAAACAAACTCCAGACGCATGTGCCCCCTTGTGCATCTGGCTTATGTGGGTACTAGGGGATCAAACCTGGGTCCTTTGGCTTTGCAGGCTAAACCACTAAGCCCTCCCTCCAGCCCCTACTTTGACATCTTAAAACAAAACAAAACAGGGAGGCTGTGAAGATGACTCAGTGGTTAAAGGTACTTGCTTGCAAATCCTGCTGGCATGAGGGTTAATCCCAAACCACCCACATAAGCTGGATGCAAAGAAAAAGTAACTCAAGTGTCCAGCATTTGCTTGCAGTGATACGTGTACAGAAATAAATGATAAATAAATAAAGCATACTTAAAAAAACAATTTTCTGGTGGTGGTTAAGAATGGAAACCAGGACTTCATTCATGCTAGGCAAGCACTCTCCTACTGAGCTGCATCTCTGGACCTGCCTTGACATCTTGTTGAAGGAAGTAGGTAGTACGTGCACATGGGTGGGTGTGGAGTACTGGATGCTAGGTGAGGGGACCCAGTGGGTCACTGAGCAGAGCATGGGGCTACAGCATACACTGAGCCACCAGGGAGGGGACCTCACATCCCTGTTCTGCTCTCCAGGCCCTCCAAATCTGATTGGGGACATGCCAGAGACAAATCTAACTACCAAAAGGAACAGTTTGTGCCAGAAACCAGAGCGGACTGTGTGTACTAAAAGTGAATGTGGGGATAGCACAGCCAAGATAGGCTGGGACATCAGACAAGAGTGGCAGATGTGGTATGCTGTTGGGGGACAGAGAGAGTTTTCATGGAGCTGAAAGCAGGTGAGCGACACATTCCAGAAGTTGAGGCTTGGTTCAGTCCAGCAGGAAGCTGTGTGAGGAGCCAGAGGGAGGCTGGTCCGAAGGGGGGATGCACCCACCAGGAGCTAAGAGGAAAGGGAGGAGGAGGTGGAGGAACCCGCCTTTGCTTCAGAACTGACTGTGTGCCAGGTGCACTTCATGCTTCAAGACCTACTGTGTGCCAGGTGCAATTCATGCTCCAGGACCTACTATGTACTAGGTGCGCTTCAGGCATTGTCCCATACACGGCATGCCTTCTGTGTATTTTTCTCATGTTCACGATACAAGTGAGGCATCTGAGATTCAGGCCTAGAGCAGGTTGTGTAAGGAGTTGATCCAGGATCAGAAGTGGGGTATTCCAGCCCCAGATCCCTCATCTCATATTTATTTGTTTGGAAGCTGCTCCAGGACTATGAAGGCAAGAAGATTCCTTGGCAGAAGAAATGAATTCTCCCAAGAAGGTTGCTCCTCCTCTGGGCAGCGTTCCAGAGGCTCTCTCACAGAGAATGCCACAATCCACACAACACCATGCCCAGCTCTCTCGGCCTTATCACCGCCCCCACCCAGGACAATCTGATTAAGCCCTGCTGTCATTAGGAGAAAGTCCCTTACCAAAGGCTGTGTTCTTCATAAACACCTGCCTTCAAGGTCAGAATCAATAACAGGAAGGAAACTTTGCCATTATTACCATGGGGAAAAGCTTGGTCAGACAGAATTCTGCTTACATCATCAGCTGCCTTTCCTTGGTGTTGGCCCAGGAAAAACCATTGCTGTCATTTACTGAGTGTCCTGCCCAGGCAGCATCTTTTTATTGTGCAGCTAATTCTTCCAACAATGCAGCAGGACAATTTCAGGGTCTTTTAAATTTTATTTAAAATTATTTTTATTTAGTTATCTATTTATTTTTGGTTTTTCAAGGGGGGGGTCTTGCGCTAGCCCAGGCTGACCTGGAATTCATTATGTAGTCTCAGGATGGCCTCAAACTCACAGCAATCGTCCTACCTCTGCCTCCTGAGTGCTGGGATGAAAGGTGTGTGCCATTATGCCTGGCTCTGGTTTACAGTTTTGAGGGGCAGTTTCACCATGGCATGGAAAGTATGGCAGTAGCAGATAGCTGGGCATCAGATCTTAACAGCAGTAGGGAGAAAGTAGAAAGAATGGGCTGAGTGCAGTAAAACAGGCTGGGCTTATAGCACCCGAAGGCCTGTTCCCAGTGACACACTTTGTTCCACCTCCCAAAGGCTCTACAACCTTCTCAAGTAGTGCCACCAACTGGGGAACTAAGTATTCAAACATGTGAGGCTATGGGGGTGATATTTTATGCTCAAAGTACCACATACATCTAAGGAAACAACCAGCAGAGTGAGACTAAGACAAATGTGGTGGTATACACCTATTATCCCAACACTCAGAAGACTGGGGCAGAAGGATTGCAAGTTTGAGGTTCAGCATGGGCCTCTTTCTCAAATAAATAAATAAAAATAAATTTAGAAAAAATGGGCAATTTGCAAAGTCTGCTGGCCTAGACTCATTTCCTCAGCTGCCCACATACAGCCTGATAGGCATTCATTTGCAGTGGCAAAAGGCCCAGGCGTGCCCATACATACACATACATACATATGCACAAATACATAAATTAAAAAAAATTAGGGCTGAGGAGATTGCTCAGTGGTTAAAGGCACTTGCTTGCAAAGCATGCCAGCCTGGGTTTGATTTCCTCAGTTACCCACATAAAGTCAGATGCATAAAGTGGCACATGTGTCTAGAGTTTGTTTGCAGTGGCAGGAGGCCCTGGTGTGCCCATATTCCCTCTCACACGCATAAATAAATAAATAATATTTAAAAAATTTTAAAGGGTAATGGACTAAAATTAACATTTCTCCAAGGAAGATATACAAATGCCCAACAAGTATGTGAAGTTGCTCTTGAGCCAGGCGTGGTGGCGCATACCTTTAATCCCAGCACTTGGGAGGCAGAGGTAGGAGGTTCGCCGTGAGTTCAAGGCTACCCTGAGACTACATAGTGAATTCCAGGTCAGCCTGAGCTAGAGTGAGACCCTACCTCGGAAAAATGAAAAAGAAAAAGAAAAAGTTGCTTGGTACACCACTAATCACTAGAGAAATGCAAATCAACACCATAATGAAGTAGTTCTCTACACACATTAGAATAGCTGCGACTTAAAGATATCAAACAGCAAGGACACTGTATTGGTGAGAATGTGGAAAAACTGGCACCTCTGTGTGCTGCTGGAAGGTATGTAAAATGGGATAGCCACTGTGGAAAACAGTATCGAAAGTTCCTCAAACTATATATACATATATACATGTATACATATACACATGTACACATACATACATACACACATACATGAACTGGGCATAGTGGTATGCACTTGTAATGCCAGCATTTAAGAAGCTGAGACAGGAGGATTGACATGAGTTCAAGGCCAGCTTGGGCTGCATAAAGAGTACAATTTCAGCCAGGATTACATAGCAAGATCCTGTCTCAAAAATAAATATAGGGCTGGAGAGATGGCTCAGTGATTAAAGGTACTTGCTTGCAAAGCCTGACAGCCCAGGTTTGATTCCTCAGTACCCACATGAAGCCAGATGCACAGAGTGGTGCATGAGTTTGCTTGCAAACTCTTTCTCTGCTTACAAATAAATACTAAGTTAAAATATTTAAAAAATAAATATAAAATATTTATAATGGTTCCAAGAGTATACAAAATATGATTCTGCTCCTAAACAAAGCCATAGACTTTATACCTCAAACAAGAGATCATGCATGACAGAATGGCTTAGTATAACTTCCTCTATGTTCATATTGAGTATTTAATTTTTTAAATTAATTTAAGTAATTTAATTAATTTAAGTAATTATTTTTTTTTTTTTTGGTTTTTCGAGGTAGGGTCTCACTCTAGCCCAGGCTGACCTGGAATTCACTATGTAGTCTCAGGGTGGCCTTGAATTCACAGTGATACTCCTACCTCTGCCTCCCGAGTGCTGGGATTAAAGGCATGAAGCACCATGCCTGCCTCTTTTTTTTTTTTTTTTGAGTATTTAAATTTTTAAAAAACATTTTATTGATTGATTGACTGATTTGAGAGAGAGGCAGAGAAAGAAGTAATGGGTATACCAGGGCCTCCTGCTACTACAAACACTCCAGATGCATGTATCACTTAGTGCATCTGGCTTTAAGTGGGTATTGGGGACTAAACCCAGGCCATCAGACTTTGCAAGCAATGCTCTCAACTGCTGAGCCATCTCTTCAGCCTGATAAAATTTAATTTCTACCTTAGTTTGTATTATTAAACATTTATAATTGATCACAAAAACTAAATGAATATAAAATAAAATAAAAATAGAATTACCATAATATAAACATTAGCACTACCGGCTATAGTTCTTTTCTCATCACTGTGACCAAATAAGGATTTTTGGCTCATGGTTTGAGGGCACAATCAGTCATGGTTGGAAAGGCATGACAGTGGGTGTGGCTTATGGCTGTGGTGGCAGGAATGTGGGCTGCTTGCTCACATCTCAGTGAAACAGGAAGCCTAGATCTCAGAGCCCAGTTATAACTCTTCTAGGCACATAGCTACAGTTCTACATCTACCAGATAGGCTCCATGTCCAAAAGGTTCCACGATTTCCCAAAACAGCAGTCCCAGCTGGAGACTTAAGTGTTCAAACACATGGGCTTGTGGGAGACATTTCACATTCAAACCATAGCATTCTGTTCCTGGCCCTCATAAGTTCATGGTCATCTTATAATGCTAAATGTATTCAATCCAACTTCAAAGGCCCCATAGGCCTATAATTCCAGCACTGTTCCAGAGTTTACTCTGAGACACAAGACAATCTCTTAACTGTGAGCCCCAGCAAAATCAAAAGACAAGTCACATACTTCCAACATACAATGGCACAGAGTAAACGTTCCCCTTTCAAAAGGCAGGAATGCAAGGATGGCAAGAGAAGACCAGGTCAAGCAGGGCAGCCACAAAACCATGCAGCTCTATGTCCAACATCTGTGACTCATGGTGGCATCATGTGGGCTCCAAATGCTCAATTAGCCTTGCCTCTGCAGCTCTGCTGCCCTTAGCCCACATAGCCATTCTCTTGGGATGACTCCATTTGATGGCTGAAGCTTTCCTTAGCAGACAGCTTTCCTTGGCATCAGCAATGTCCTGGCTCAACGCCCCCTCCATTACATTTTAGGCTTCATCTTCACATGTGTCCCCATCACAGCATAGGCTTCACATCTCACTCAGTAGTTCTATGTAAGGAATCTAGCACATTGCCTGGTTCAGTTGCTTTCTGGAACCTTGGTATAATCAACCGTGATCCCACAATTCCTGCATTCTACGTTCCTGAAAAACCAGCATCACGTGCATAACTCCAAGTTCTGCTGCCAATTTGAAATATAGGCTTGGTGCACTGTTACCATAGCTGCATCAGCTTCCAAGTGGCTGAGGGGCTGAACCTCGGCAGTCATGTTCAAGCAGGGACTCCTTACTACAGCACCTTTGGCTTAATCCCTTTAAAAAATATTTAATTTATTTTTTTACTTATAAGAGACAGAGGGAGGGGGAGAGAGAGAAAGAGAGGGAGAGAAAAGGTGCACTAGGGCCTCTAACTACTGCACATAAACTACAGATGCATGTGCCACTATGTGCATCTGGCTTACATGGATACTGGGGAATTGAACCCAGGTCCTTAGGCTTTTCAGTCAAATGTCTTAACCACTGAGCCATCACTCCAGCCCCTAGTTACTTTGTTTTAAGCATTCTCCATTTATTTATTTATTTATTTGTTTTAATTTTTAAAAATATTTATTTTTATTTATTTGAGAGAGAGAGAGAGAAAGGGAGGGAGGAAGGAAGAGAGAAAGAAAGAGGCAGATAGAGAGAATGGGTGCACCAGGGTCCCCAGCCACTGGAAATGAACTCTAGATGCATGCATCACTTTGTGCATCTGAGGAATCAAACCTGGGTCCTTAGGCTTCTCAGGCAAGTGCCTTAACCGCTAAGCCATCTCTGCAAACCTCGTTTTCCTTTTAAATGAAAGTGACTCAAATGAGTTTGCATTGTTACATACTGGAGCTTTCAATTGGTGGGTTCCGCCCTCAAGGTACCTTTCCAGTGCAGACTGTGATCTTTCTCTCTCTCTCTTTATGTTTCTCTTTCTCTGTGTGTGTTTTTCTGTTTTGATTTTTCAAGGCAGTGTCTTACTCTAGCCCAGGCTAACCTATAACTCACTCTGTAGCCCCAGACTGGCCTCAAACTCATGGTGAGCCTCCTACCTTTGCCTCCTGAAAGCTAGGATTAAAAGTGTGTGCCACCATGTCCAGCTGAAGTTTCCCTTTAATGGCACTAATCTCTAACAATTACAGCCCCTTGTTTTGTCCACACACACCACATCTAGAACTTTCACCAGAACCCATACCTCTTTCCTCTCCAAATTGCACATTTCTCACATCTTTCTGTTTCACATCCAGATCTCGCTCACTGTAAATCTTGCTAAATACAGTGAGCAATAACCATGCCCCAGTCCTTGGTACCAATTTTCTGTATTAGTTATCTTTCAAGTCACTGTGACTAAATGCCTAACAAGGAGAAACTTAAGAGAGGATCTAGGCATGTGAGGTTGTTCATGCCTTTAATCCCACACTTAGGAGACAGAGGTAGGGGGATTACTGTGAGTTCAAGGCCAATCTGAGACTACATAGTGACTTTCAGGTCAGCCTGGGCTAGAGTGAGACCCTATCTCATAAAACAACAACAACAAAAGAAAAGATCTGTTTTGGTTCATGCGTTGGGGGGGGACACAGTTGGTCATGATGGGGAAGCCATGATGGCAGGTGGTTTTATGGTGGCAGGAACATGAGGAAGCTTCCTCACATTTCAGTTAGTGAACAAGAAGCAGAGAGTTCAGTCAGAAAGTAGGGCCTGCTTGAGCTTCACAGTGAGTTTAAGACTAGGCTGGGCAACTTAGTGATATCCTATCTCAAATAAAATAAACTAGGTGTGGTGGCATGCGCCTTTAATCCCAGCACCTGGGAGGCCAAAAGGTCTGCTAGCCTGGGTTCAATTCCCTAGTACCTGCATAAAGCCAGGTGCAAAAAGTGGTGCATGGATCTGGAGTTCATTTGCAGCAGTAAGAAGCTCTGGCCCAGTCTCATTCTCTCTGTCATCCTTTGCTCATAAATAAATAAGTAAAAATAAAAACAACCTAAGATTAATTTAAAAAAAAAAAAAAGGGCTTGGGGGCTGGAGAGATGGCTTAGCAATTAAGGCACCTGCCTCCTAAGCCTAAGAACGCCAGTTCCAATCTCCAGCGGTTCCAATCTCCAGGTCCCATGTTTAGCCAGATGCAAAGTGACGCAAGGGCGCAATGCTGCACTTGACCACAAGGGGGCACATGCATCTGGATTTCGTTCGCAGCAGCTGAGACACTGCTGGCGCGCCCATCTCTATCTGTCTTCCTCTCCCTCTCTCTGTCTCTCTCCAAAAAAAAAAAAAAAAAAAGGGCTTGGGATATACTCAGTTATAGTGTGCTTGGTCCTGAGCATTACAAACCTTCTAGCCTTGTCCCCACACCTACACATCTGCCAGGTAGGCCCTATATCTAAAGGTTCTACAATGCTCCCCCCATCCACTTGCTAGGGAACAAAAGTTCAACCATGTGAGTCTGTGGAGGACATTTCACATTCAAATCATAATGCTTTATATCCTAAAATATTGAAATCAAACTCTCAAAGATATGTCTGAGGCTGGAGAGATGACTTAGTAATTAAGGCACTTGCCTGCGAAGACTAAGGACTCATGTTTAACTCTTCAGATCCCAACTAAGCCAGACACACAAAGGTGAGGCATACACAAGGTCACACATGCCCACTAGGTGGCACAAGCATCTGGAGTTCGAATTCAGTGGCTGAGGCCTTGGTGCACCAATTCTCTCTCTTCTCTCTCAAATTAAACAATAAATAAATAAAAAGTGCTTTAAAGATATGTGTGGACCCTTGTAGTCATAGCAGCATTATTCACTACACCAAAGGTGAAAGTAGCTCAAGCCTTCACTGACAGAAGACTTGGTAAACAAACTGTGTTTCATGCCTACGATAGAACATTATGTGGCCTTCAAAAGGAAGGAAAGTCTGACACATATAACATGGGTGAACCTTGAGGGCCTAATACCGAGCGCAATGAGACAGTCACCAAAAGACAACCCCTGCCTGATTTCATTCCTATGGAGTATTGAGAGCAAACAAACTCTTAGAAACCAAAAGCAAAACGCAGCTGCCAGGGACTATGGGGAGGAACAAATGGGGAGTTGGCTAATAAGTGTAGAGTTTCAGTTTTGCAAGATGATAAGGTTCTGGAATTTTTTCATAACAATGTGAATATACTTTCAGTTCTGAACCAGAAAAATTGTTGAGATGGTAGAGTTTATGTTATACGTATTTAATCACAATTTTAAAAATTATTATTTATTCCCGTGTGTGTGCACCAGGGCTTCTTGCAGCTGCAAATGAACCAAACACTTGCACCACTTTTTGCATCTGGTTTATGTGGGTGGGGGAATTGAACCAAGGCCAGCAGGCTTTGAAAGCAAGCCACCTTTAATCACTGAACCATTTTCCTAGCCCCTCCACCACAGGTTTTTGTTTTCTGTGTTGTTTTGATGTAGAGTCTCACTCTCGCCCAGGCTGATCTGGTATTCATGCTGTAGTCTCAGGGTGGCCTCAAACTCACAGCCTTCTGAGTGCCAGGATTAAAGGCGTGTGCCACCACATGTGGCACCATCACAATTTTTAAAGAGCTCATAATAGCTGAGCCTAGTGGTACAAATCTGTAATTCCAACTACTCAGGAAGTTGAGGCAGGACACAAGTTCAAGACTGCCTAGGCAGCTTAGTGAGACCCTGAATCAAATTTTTAAAAAAGGAAAATGAAGGCTAGAGTGTGAGGCCCTGGACTGGATCCCTAGCATTAAGGGTATGATGTGAACCATACTTTGGAGATAGAAGAAAAAGGAGCTGGAGGGCTGGAAAGATGTCTCAGTGGTTAAGGCAATTGGCTGCACAGCCTAACGACCTGGGTTTGATTGCCTAGTATCCATGTAAAGCCAAATGCACAATGTGGTACATGCATCTGGAGTACTTTTGTAGTGGCTGGAGACCATCCAGCACCCATTCTCTCTGTCTCTCTTCTCTCTAGCTCTCTCTGCTTGCAAATTAAATAAATAAACAAATAAATATTTTTATCTTTTTTTTTTTTCCATTTTTTCAGTTTTTCAAGGTAGGGTCTCACTCTAGCCCAGGCTGACCTGGAATTCACTATGTAATCTCAGGGTGGCCTCGAACTCATGGTGATCCTCCTACCTCTGCCTCCCGAGTGCTGGGATTAAAGACATGCGCCACCACACCCGGCTTCAAATAAATCAAATCAAATAAATATTTTTTAAAGGAGCTGGGCATGGAGGTTTAAACAAGGCATGAGGCTTGCTGCCTGGTGATGCAGGGAGATAGTTCTCTGGCCAACTGAATATAAATAAACCTCAGGTCCATTTTAGGGTTAAGGTTTTCTGGGGATCACTGCCTGGCTTTCAGCAGCCAGAGTGATGGGGATCTTGTTAGAGGTTAAAAAAAAATACAGGGCTGGAGAGATGGCTTAGCAGTTAAGGCGCCTGCCTGCTAAGCCTAAGAACGCTGGTTCCAATCTCCAGCGGTTCCAATCTCCAGGTCCCATGTTTAGCCAGATGCAAAGTGACGCAAGGGCACAATGCTGCACTTTCCCACAAGGGGGCGCACGCATCTGGATTTCGTTCACAGCAGCTGAGAGACTGCTGGCGCGCCCATCTCTATCTGTCTCCCTCTCCCTCTCTATCTGTTTCTCTCTGTGTCTCTCTCAAAAATAAATAAATAAATAAATAAATAAATAAAATAATTTAAAAATTTAAAAATACATTCATTTCTTTGCCTTGTTATATTACCAGTAGCCCTCATCTATCCTAGCTGAAGCTCAGGAAGATGCTGGAAAGACTATGTTTTCCACCTTGAACCTTAGGAATCATCTTAGGAATCCCATCTACCCATCTATCCACCCACCAATTCATTCAACACGTGTTGCTGGGTACCAGCTGCACATATAGTCCCTGCCTGATGGAACAAACCATTTGGTGGGGGATTCTCATGAGGTATAGGAGAATGCAGTTCAGTGTGAGATGCACTGGGATAAGGCTGTCTAGGGCACCAAGCAGAGGAGCTGATCCAGTCTGTGATGACAGTTCACAAAGCCAGTTCAGTCTTTCCCTGATATTTGAAAGATCAACAAGACTGAACCAGTAAAGCAGGGAGGAGGAGGTAGGGACAATGTGCCTAAGAGACACAAGAGCATGGGAACTCCCCAGTGACTCTAGGAGATGCAGAGCCCAACTGGGAATCTGAAAACAGAATGGAGCTTATTGCTGAGTAAGGTGCAGGAGTGGTGAGAACTGAAGCAAAGGAGGAGAGCAAGGACTGGCTCTCATAGGGCTGATGAAGGACTTTCTGAGCAACTTGTCAGGTGCTGGGAGAGGGAGAATATGAATATATATAAGCAAGTGTGGACCCAGGGCTGGAGAGATGGCTCAATGGTTAAGGGTGCTTGCTTGCAAAGCCTGATGACCTAGGTCAATTCCCCAGTACCCACATAAAGTCAGACACACAGTGATGCATGTGTCTGGAGTTCATTTGCAGTGGCAGGAGGTCCCAGTGAGCCCATTTTCTCTCTCTCTCTGCCTATAAATATAAACAAATAATTTATTTATTTACAAGCAGAAATGACAGATGATAGATAGATGATAGATAGATAGATAGATAGATAGATAGATAGATAGATAGATAGATAGACAGACAGACAAGCAGGGAGAATGGGTGTGCCAGGGCCTCTAGCCATTGCAAACGATCTCCAGATGCATGTGCCACCTTGTGCATCTGGCTTTACATGAGTCCTGGGGAATTGAACCTAAGTCATTAGGCTTTCCGACAATCACCTTAACTGCTGCGCCATTTCTCAAGCCACACAATAGTGTGGGCCCAATTGGAGGGGCAGCAAAAATGGGACAGCAGCCAGGCGTAGTGGCGCACGCCTTTAATCCCAGCACTTGGGAGGCAGAGGTAGGAGGATCACCATGAGTTTGAGGCCACCCTGAGACTACATAGCAAATTCCAGGTCCGCCTGGGCTAGAGTGAAACCCTACCTCTAAAAAAAAAAAAAAAAAAAATGGGACAGCAATCAAGGATCCTGGAGTCAATTTTTTTTTTTTAAGGTAGGGTCTCACTCTAGTCCAGGCTGACCTAGAATTCACTATGTAGTCTCAGGGTGGCCTTGAACTCACTTCAAGCCACCTACCTCTGCCTCCCAAGTGCTGAGATTAAAGGCATGTGCCACCACTCCTGGCTTGGAGTCAATTCTTAAGCAAGAGGCTTCACTCCCTGCTTGCCTCTTTCTACATCTCAAGGCAAGTTGGTAGCCAGGAAAGCACTTCTGATGGAAGGAATGTCATTTTCTTGGAAACAGCCCAGAGTGCTTTTCCAGCCCTTTGCTAGCTCTTGCACATGGGCACATCTCAGGCTCCCTAGACGTTCAGCTGTCTCTGATGGCACGCTCCAAAAGGGTCAATGGGCAAAGGGCAAGTCAGGTGCTTCTCGGTTCTGATTTCCCCGTGAGATAGGATACAAAGCTGTCCCAGGCAGGCCCCCAGCAAATCCTAAAGAAGGAGCCTTGGAGAAGAACACTTATTTTCAGCATTTATTGAAAGAGGAGGAGTGCAGGAATTGAAAAATTGAACAAGGTCTGGCAGAGTGGAGCTCTGGCTGTGGTTGCTAGGCAAGGGATAAGTACCTGCAATGTATGTGACAGCTGGAGGTTTCCCACTGGCCTTGACTTTGAGATAAATTAATTAATCATGAGATTAATTAATCATGAGGGGCTTGGCTACTGGTGATTCAACAGTGTTCCAACATTGAACCTCAAAAGAATATCAGCAACGACTCCCCTCCCACACACACACATACACACCAAGCCCATGACTTTGAAGACGACTATCAGAAGAAGTCAGAAGTGTCAGGAAAATAGTAGCCAACTCACTGGAAAATGCTGCTTTGTCCCAGCTCTATCACAGGAGCCCAGAGCGCTGGAGATTAAGCGGCATTATGAATAGACCCGGAAATGAACCCGGGTTCTCTCTCACTTACCCACATGCCCTGTGATCCTGGATAAGTAACTTCACTGCTCTGAGCCTACATCTCAGGCTGATTTGGGGAGGTGAGTGAATTGGGATACAGATATTTACAGGCATGAATGTTGTTCCTGAGGGATGAGGCCCAGCTTGGTGGCTCCCTGGGAGCCTTGGGCCATAGGAGAGGCCTCTTCCCAAGGAAAATGAAGTATTGTCCTGTGTGTCAGAACCCCTTTGTCTCTTCCTAAGCTTCTGGTAGTTTGCTCGCTTTGCCTGAGCAGGTAGCAGGCTGGCTCTGTGGGAGTGAACTGGGGTGGAAAGTGGCTGTTCTGTCTGCGACCGTGACTTCCCACCCAGTCTGGTCCAGCAGCAGGAACCCTGTGACCTGAATCCATCCACACCTCTCTGGTCCTCTTGCAAGGCATTGGAGGCGTCTTTGACACAGACCCCAAGCAGTCTGGAAATGTTATCAGATCTCAGTCCTGCCCCCTCCCCAACACACACACAGCTACACATTCCAAACACAGAGCCCTTTGAGCTGTGCAGGCTGCTGCATCTTGGCCAGACTCTGTTCGCCCGCCTCAAACATTCTCCCTGACACCTTGCCTTCTCGTCCTGGCATCCACTGATCACTGCACAGTGGTGATCCTCAGAGACGTGACACAAACACCTATAGTGTGTAGTGTGGGTCAGGGAGGGTACCAAGAACCGGAGGTTCTAGCCAGACACTCCATACCACAACCTGCTCCTCCAGCACTCACACGTTGGCACACTGGCCACCCTCCAGGCCTTGCTTCACCCTTCCTCGGCTGTGACCTGTGCCCCATCTCGTTGTGCCTCAGTGACCCCACTCTGGAGCCCAGACCTGGATATCCCCCAGTGCCTGTATTTCCCCTAGAGCTCCTACGCTGGGTTAGCACTCCTTCTGGGCATTCATAAAGCATGTTTGAGTCCTGTCTGGCACCGTATCTTTGGGCTTCGGTTTCCCATCTATATAATGAAACAGTAACACCTCAGCTTTTGTGTAGTCATTGCAAAAGCATATTAACCATCCTGGACTGAATGCTGAAATAGTGTTAGCTATGACCCGCACACCACATGCACTGCTTGAATCTCTGTAGCCTTAGCCCTGAACACAGGCCTGAGTGCATGGTGATGCCAAATACTTGTGGGTTGGATGAATGGGAAGGATAAACAGCATATGAAGCAATCTTTGTTGGTTTGCCATAGTAGGAGAGTATGGGGCGCGGGGGGGGGGAGAATCAGGAAGATCCTGAAAGAAACTAATCTTTATTGTCCACACAACAATATACATAAGTTGTCTACTTTGAGCCTCACAAGAGGAAAAGCCGACTGCAGAATGAGGAAGTGGCTCTCTGAAAGGCCAAGTCAGTGAACCAGCAGACGCAGTGGGTGTGAGGTTGTCAGAGCAGGTGACTTGGACAGTTTCCTTCATAGCTACAAGGAGGGGTGCTCGCCCCAGGCCTCACTGTCCTCATCTGAGATTGGGGAACTCCTGGAGGGCAGGATGCCTTGGTAGGTAGGGCAGGGGTACCACCCCCCTCCCTGGGTCAATTAAGTGTTCAGCCAAGAACCTGGCCTTGGAGGATCAAAGACAAGAGGTGGGCTGAGCTAGAAGGAAGGCATAGCTTCTGCTCCTTAGAACCTGGCTGGAGGCTCTCCAAAAACAGCCCTCAAGTCCCCTCCAAGCACAGAAGGAGTTAACTCTGGGCTGATTCCTTGGAGCAACCTGAAGCTTTTATTCCTTGGTCTTACCCCTCCCTTCCTGCAAAGTCTTCCTGATCTTTACTCCTCCTGAAGTCCCTCCTCCTTACTCCCACCTCCTGACTCCAAAAAACACTCTGATTGCCAGGGTGGGTCAATGGTTAACACTCTGCTGGCTTTATATAAGCTGCTCAGGCCACCAGCCCTGCACTGCCTCTTCAGGTCTTTACTTCCGTGGCTCAGAGACAGTGGCTCTGGCAGCCTCAGTTGGCTGTTCCACACCATGGCCACCTGCTGGCAGGGCCTATGGGCCTATCGCTTCTACCTGATTGTGCTCTGTCTGCCCATTTTCCTGTTGCCTCTTCCCATCCTTGTCCGCAGAAAGGTAAGGACTTGTGTTTCTGGGCACAGGTGACTCTAGGGATGGTGGCAGGAGGAGGATCATCTGGGTCGGGGGGGGGTGCATTCTTAGGACCCTCTCTTTATTTCCCATTCCCTGGTCTCCTGGGGAGAGGGCTTCCAGTGACACTCAGCAGTGGAAGCCATGTGAACTGCTTGGAGACTGAAAGCCAACTCCAGAAAGGAGATAGATGAAGGAGGGCACAGATGAGTTGCCCTGCCTATCATGCGTGCACCCAGCCCTGGTCTGGGCTCAGTGCCAGCTGAGGACAGGGAGACACAGGTTGGTGGCCAGGTTTTGGGAGAGAGAAAGTTGGCCTCGGGCTGTTGTGCCTTCCTGGGTATAAACACAAAAAGGAGTTCACTTGTGCTCTCAAAAGCCAATCTGCTGAGGGGAACCCTAGGCAATGCATACAGCTGGAATCCAGGGTCCCTGCCTCCTCTCCCATCCTAAGAAGTTACAACACCAGCTCTCATTCATCTGAACCCATACTGCCTACCCTGCGCTGTGCATCTATGAAGCAGGTCCCACTGCCCCGTTTTGTAGATGTTATAGATGGAGAAAGTGAAATTATATAGAACTTGGTTCATATATCCCTTTAGGTTCCTCTGTAAGGAAATGGACCTAAAATAATGAGTCTAAAATTAGCCAGGGGCCTGGAGATGTAGCCCGACGGTAGAGAACTTGTTCGACATAGTGAGGCCTTGGGTTCAGTCCTCTACACTGCAAACACACACACACACACACACACACACACACACACACACACACACGCCCCCTGGGGCTTTGGGAAGGGCAGCACATGGAGGGTCTGGTGTCAAGGGGGGATAGAGCTAGGGTGTGGTCTGGCACCAAAGCTGAAATCAAATCATAGCCCTGTTCTACCACACACCCCTAGAAGTGCCCAATGACCCACTACGCTTTGCTACAGATAGGGACATCAGAGAAGACCTTTGTTTATGGTGTCCTCAAGGGAAGAGGGTAAGTGATAACACCTAACTGCCCTTTGAGATGACTTTCTTCTTCAGCCAAAGCCCAAGAACTCTCTGTGCAGGAGATCTATCAGATAGGGTGCTAGAACAAGTGTGATAACACCACTTCCACCATCACTCTGGGAGAAGCATGCAGAGCTGAGAACGATTCGGTAACTTGCCCAGACTCACACTGAAAAACCTGAGGCATGGGGCTGGAAAGATTGCTTAGTGGTTAAGGCATTTGTCTGCGAAGACCAAGGACCCAGGTCCAATTCCCCAGAACTCAAGTAAGCCAGATGCAGAAGCGGACACATGTATCAGGAGTTCATTTGCAGTGGCTAGAGCCCCTGGCATGACCATTCTCTCTCTCTGCCTCTCTCTAAATAAATTAATTAATTAATTAATTAAATTTTAAAAAGAAAAAAGAGCCAGCTGTGGTGGTGCATGCCTTTAATCCCAGCACTTGGAAGGCAGAGGTGGGAGGATCGCCATGAGTTCGAGGCCACCCTGAGATTACACAGTGAATTCCAGGTCAGCCTGAACTAGCGTGAAACCCTACCTCAGAAAACAAACAAACAAACAAAAAGAGCTGGGTGTGGTGGTGCATGCCTTGAATCTCAGCAGAAGGGAGAAGTAGGAGTATCATGGTGAGTTCCATCCTGAGACTACATAGTGAATTCCAGGTCAGCCTAGGCTAGAGCGAGACCCTACCTTAAAAAAAAAAAAAAAAAAAAAAAAAGCAGAAAGTCCAAACCTGTGGGCAGGCTGAAGAGATGGCTCAGCAGTTAAAGCACTTGCCTGCAAAGCCTAATGACAGAGTTCGATTCCCCAGTACCCACATAAGCCAGATGTACAAAGTGGCACATGCATCTTGAGTTTGTTTGCAGTAGTCAGAGGTCCTGGTACACCCATTCTCTCTCTCTCCCTCCCTCTCCCTCTGTCTGCCTCTCTCTCTCTTTCTATCTGCAGAGGTAGAAGGATTGCTGTGAGTTTGAGGCCAGCCTGAGGCTACATAGTGAATTCTGGGTCAGCCTGGGCTAGAGCAAGACCCTACTTTGAAAAAGAAAAACCCAAGCCAAAACACAATACCCCCTTAAAAAAAAAGTCTCTGGGCCCACCAATCCACAGTCTATAGCACCAACCCTAACTTTATGTTTGTAACAGCCAGCTAACCCTGGACATCTTGTCCACTTGAATATTGACTTGTAAGCAGTCCCCGCTTCTTCCCATCCCAGTCAAAGCCCTGAAAGCCCCAAAAGTCAGGTTTCGGAATTGGAACTGCTGGCTTTCCTTCATCTACATACACGCCAGCAGGTCTTGGCACCACTATGCTGAAAACACACATTGCGCCTGACTGGTGGTGGGGCCACATCTCAAAAGACTCACCCTTAATTGAGACTATAGTAAGTGGGAAAATGCATTGAATACACCTACAACTGCTGGCCTAGCAACCCAGCACAAAGCAAAACACAGGTTGTTTACCTTCCTTATCCCAGCCTGTGCCTCAAGGCTGACCAAGGAGCCATGCTACCACACTGCCCAGTGTCACCAGGGAGGGTCTTACCACAAGTCAGCAAACTGAGGAAAGATCAAAATGCAGAATCCGCAGTCTGGAACTTTTGCACCATCATAAATTCAAAACAAAACAAAAAGAAACCATCTTCAACTGGAGACATCTGTGCTCTCTAAATGAAATCAGTCTTACCTGGGGACTGTCCTGCCCTGTCCTCACTTCCCAGACAGCTCTCTACCCAATAGTCAGGGTGATGGTTTCCAAACCTGAGATCACGTGGCTACCCTGCTTCCAACCTCACACTGGCCTCTTAGAAGATTTGCTAAGACGCCGTCACTTCAGACTCCATCCTGGGCAGCCCGCAGCCTTCTCTGTGCTCCTCCAGCGGCTCAGCCCCTGCTCAGCCTCCCCTCTTCTCAGAGGCTTCCTCCTCACTATTTAAATAGTCCCAGAAAGCCCTCTGTCACAGAACCATCACAGAACTCGGTCACTTTATTTTACTATGTGAAAGTATATATCTGTTTGCTTTCTTCTTATTCTGACTCCCCACCCAAGAAACTAGGCCCCATGACTTTGGAGATTTCAGCTTCCTTAATGCGTAATCCCACGGCCTACCCCAGTAGAAATGAAGGAATGTTGGCAAACAGGCCCTTTTCCTGAATTCCTATTGAGTCTTCTTTCTGTAATCAGCACCCCCCCCCGCGTGCCCAGGCTTAGCCCCCCTGACCCTGGTCCCCAACATGGGAAGGGGAGCCCCAGCCAAGGCTCAGCCCTGTGCAGTAAATCGTTGACATTTATTGAATGTATTTTATGTGCTAGGCATTAAGCCAAACACCTCAAGGCATTAGCTCACTTGTTTCTCACAAAAGCCTCTGTGTTACCATGAAGTTATCTCCATTTCACAGACATGTAAACTAAGACCCAGAGTGATGATGTAATTTGCTTACAGTTCCATCTAGAAAAAAAAAAAGTTGAGGCTGGAACTTGGTCTTGGAGTCTCTGCCTGAGGCTTGCAGGGAAGGGAGGTGACCTTATAGTGGCCGCTCTCAAGACTTATCTCCTTCCTTCCATCCCGGATGTCTATAGAATTCTTGTTATTTCCCGGGGGGGGGGTCACTGGACAGAATACAGCAGATGTTCTATCCTCAAGCTGGTTATGATCCAGCAGGGGAGCCGGGCGTGGTGGCGCACGCCTTTAATCCCAGCACTCGGGAGGCAGAGGTAGGAGGATCGCCGAGAGTTCGAGGCCACCCTGAGACTACATAGTTAATTCCAGGTCAGCCTGAACCAGAGTGAGACCCTACCTCGCAAAATCCCAAAAAATAAAAATAAAAATGATCCAGCAGGGGAGACAGGTGTTTATGCCACACAGACGTAGCAAGAAGGCTGCAGCACTAAGAGAAGGGAGTCTTATCTTCCAAGGAGTCAGGAGAAACTCGGAAGCTGGTGTACTGAGTAGCTTTGAAGGCCAGGTGAGATGGCACCAGGCAGAGGCATCCACAGAGGACAGGCGGAGAGGACAAGCACAGCGCCAGCAAGAGCAGCGTATGTGTAAGGCATGGCAATGGACGCTAGAAGTGCTCGGCATCTGCTGGTCTCAACAGGTAGAGTGCTCCCCCTCCAGTCCTGCAGCCAGAGGCACCTTATACCTGCCCATTCATGCTCTCATCCCTTCATGTGTACAAGAATCCCAGACTTAAAAGTATGTGGCATGGGGCTGGAGAGATGGCTTAGTGGTTAAGGCACATGCCTGCAAAACCTAAGGACCCCGATCCGATTCTCCAGGTCCCACGAAAGCCAGATGCACACGGGGATGCACACATCTGGAGTTCATTTGCAGTTGCTAGAGGCCCTGGCGCACCCATTCTCACTCTCTCTCTTTCCCTCTCTCTGTCTCTAACAAATAAATAAATAAAAATAAAATCTTTTAAAAGTATGTGGCATGGGGCTGGAGAGATGGTTTAGTGGTGAAGGTGCCTGTCTGCGAAGCCTAGGAACACCGATTCAAATCTCCAGGTCCCGTGTTTAGCCAGACGCAAAAAGTGACACAAGGGTGCAATGTTGCACATGTGCACAAGGAGACACATGTGTGTGGAGTTCGCTCACAGCCGCTGAGAGACCACTGGCACGCCCATTCTCTCTGTCTCTCTGTCTCTCTCTCAAAACAAACAAACAAACAAACCTATGTGGCAGGAACCATTTAGATGAAGAGAGGATGGAGGATCAGATGGGGCGACACACAAAACTGATGCTGTGCAAGCCGTTGAAGCAACATGGCAGGTGTGGCCATGGCCTGGGGAGGAGCTGCCCTCAGTGCCAGGCTCAGGACAGGCCTCCTGGAGAGTGGACAGTTACCCTAAGACCTGAGTGGCAGGTAAGAGCCAGTCAGGCCCAGCTCTGGATGAAGAGCTGTCCAGGCAGAACACGCTGTAAGTGCAAAGGGCCAAGCACGGGGCTGAGGTTGGCAAGCTGACGGAACAAACAACAGTGCTGTTTTAGGGGCCCCAGGTGAAGACAACTTCACTTAAGTTCAGTGGAAAGGGGAGAGGACAGTCAGTTCCAACCCAGTGAGGCCAGGGACAGGAGTGAGGGTTTTATGCTGTGAGCAATGAAGGGTAAATAACACATTCAAATGACTAATAAGTTACATTCAAGCTGGGCATGGTGGCACATGCCTTTAATCCCAGCACTCAGGAGGCAGAGGTAGGAGGATCACTGTGAGTTCGAGGCCACCCTTAGAATACAGAGTGAATTATACAAGTCAGCCTGGGCTAGAATGAGACCCTACATCGGAAAAAAAAAAAAAAAAAAAAGTTACAGTGAAATGGCTAGTAAGTTACAGTCATAAAATGCAAAATACCCCAGGAGAGAGATAGCTCAACAGTTAAGGCGTTTGCCAGCAAAACTAACAACCCAGGTTCAATTCCCCAGTACTCACATAAAAGTCAGAT
Source organism: Orientallactaga sibirica (assembly GCA_036365145.1). Lineage (NCBI taxonomy): Eukaryota > Metazoa > Chordata > Mammalia > Rodentia > Dipodidae > Orientallactaga > Orientallactaga sibirica. The sequence goes on along the minus strand of JAEOAD010002711.1, from coordinate 27,608 downwards.
GCACAAATTCCTCCCGGGGACACAAAAGAATCATCTGTAGAAACAATCTTTCAGTGGGTCCACGTTGGCCATCAGAGATCCGCTGAGAGAAATTGTGTTTTATAGTAAGAACAGGAGGTGGCAGAATTTAGTGTCCAGCATTGCCTGCACTCCTAGAAGGCATGGTCAGTTCATATGTGCTTTAGAATCTGTGATAAACACATGCGTACAAGCTCTTCCCGAAGCACAGAGGCAGAGGATGACTCCGTGATTAACTATGGACAGGAAGACTGTACGAGGAGTTTGTACCCTCCTCTAGCTTCTGAGACTTCCTGGTTTTCAGTTGCAAAAGCAGAGTCCAGCAAAAAATAAATAAAATAAAATAAAATAAAATAAAATAAAATAAAATAAAATAAAATAAAATAAAATAAAATAAAATAAAATAAAATAAAACCATGGTTTTCTGAGCAGTATAGATGGGGGTTCTCATCCATTCTGGATCATGAGACCTTATCCCAACCCTCTGATGGCATCGCCAAGGGTTATTGTGAGGATGAAAGGAAACAGCCCTGAATCATCAGATTCCTCCCACCCCTGGAGGGTACAGATGGCCTTGGGCCCTGTGTAAATGCCTCACTTCTCCACAGCTCTTTTCACATTGGCTTTTGGCACTGAGGACCTCAGATGTTCCTGACTATGAAACACGAAGGTGTGTCTTGTCACACACACACACACACACACACACACACACACACACACACACACACAGCTCTCCAAGGGGTGAGCTTGGTGCTGTGGGAGCAGCGTGCGGGATGGCTGTGCCTGGGATCGTGAGATAAATGTCCCAGACTCAGAGTGCCTGGGAGGAAGATATGAAGGAGGACCCAGCCTCCAAGGCCAGGGGATCCCGAAAATAGAGAAGGCTCTCTGACATGGACTTCATCCCCTCTTATATCACGTCCCTGCTTATCAGCACCTCCTGGGTAAAGGCCAGGAGTGGGAAAGGCGGACTTCCGCAGCAAAAATCTCCCGGATATATAATCCCTAGTAAGGTCCTGTGCCACCATGAAGTTAAATTCAAAGAGGATTGTGGGAAGGCCATGTTCATGTCACTCAGCCTTGAATGGCATTTGTTCTCTAGTGCACACAGCAGGCTTGGTTCGGTCCAAACTGATGTAAGCACGCTTCCCTCAACCATAGTTTTCTCTAACACTGAGACTCCATTGTCTCAGCCAGGTGCACCTGTAGGCCCAGCTACTTAGGAGAGACTGAAGCAGGAGAATTATTGCAGCCAGGAGTTCAAGGCCAGCTTGAGCAAACACAGTGAAACCTGGAGATACAGAGGGAGAGAGCTCTGTAGAAAGTGCAATCTGTGTTGAAGACTTTGCAGCGAATTACTAGAATTTTGTCATTGTTGAGAGATGAAATGTTGCAGATCAAGAGCCAAGTTACTGCCGACCTCTATATCTGACCTTTGTGACCTCTACGTCAGATTGATGGGATGTGTTGCTAAACGTAGCAGCCCACTACCCTCCAACCAAGTCCAAAGCTGAGAATATCACCAGATGGCATCTGAGATCTGTTGAACAGATTTTCCAGTTCAGCTATAACCTACCTACCTGCTGTCCCCACCAATGTATATGGAAATCGCATTGAGTTTGATTTATGACCTTCTATTGTTTGGTAACTATAGCAGTTCATGAAGCCACGTAACCTCTTCTCTGGTAGAACATGTCATTTGGAGCAACCTGGATCTGTGTTCCCAGTCACTCATGTCTGGTTTAATAAATTAAGTCAGGCATGGTAGATAAATTATCTCTTATTCCCTTTAGAGCAAGAGGTTTAGTGTTTTTTTTTTTAAAGTTTGTTTTTAATTAATATTTTATTTTATTTATTTATTTATTTATTTATTAGAGAGAGAGAGGAAGAAAGGGAGAGAGAGAGAGACAATGAGCGCACCAGGGCCTCCAGCCCCTGCAAATGAATTACAGATGCACATGCCACCTTGTACATCTGGCTTATGTGGGTACTAGGGAATCAAACCTGGATCCTTAGACTTTGCAGGCAAGCGGCCTTGACCACTAAGCCATCTCTCCAGTCCAAGAGCTTCATTTTTGCATCGAGAGATAAGTGGGGAGAGAGAGAGAGAGAGAGAGAGCAAAGAACAAAGAAAGAGGGGGAAGGAAGGAAGGAAGGAAGGAAGGAAGGAAGGAAGGAAGGAAGGAAGGAAGGAAAGAAGGAAGGGAGGGAGGGAGGGAAGAAGGCTGGTTCTTCCTTGGGTCTTGGAGCTGAAGCAATGAAGCCATTGACATTAAGAACGGAAATAAATGAAGTTCACCCAAGTGAAAACAAAAAAAGGATATATGCTCTGCACTTGACAGCGCCTCAAAGACAGGCAGGGGTAGGAAGGCTTTAAACAATGGCTTCAGGTGTCCCTGACTGGAGGCTGTTGGCATAGAGAGGCCATAGGCTTGTACATAGGTTGTATTTGGCTTCCTCTAGTTGGTTCTGAGTTGGGAGTGGGAGAAGAAAGAGGGGGGGGGCAGGTGGGGAGGCAAAAGCAAGGGAGATTGGTAGTAAAAAACAGATCGCGCCTGCTCAGCGGCAGCAGCTACAGGAGCTGGGGGATGGCCTCTGAGCTGAGGCAGCAGATTTTGGGATATATTTTCTTAGAGGAACCAGCATGGTCCCCTTTCTTTGTGCATTCAGTCCTCACATTTCACATGTGCCTATTATTCACACACAGAGAGAAAGAGAGAGAAAATTTTTTCTCTTTTCTTTTTTTTTTTTTTTTTTTTTTTTTTTTGGTTTTTAGAGGTAAAATTTTATGCTAGTCCAGGCTAACCTGGAATTCACTATTAGTCTCAGGGTGGCCTTGAACTCACAGCGAACCTCCTACCTCAGCCTCCCAAGTGCTGGGGTTAAAGGTGTGCGCCACCACACTCAGCTTACTACTGACATTTTAAAGATTTTTTTTTTTTTTTTTTTTTTTACTCACTGGTCAGGCTGACCTGGAAAGATCTTTTAACTCTCGGCGATCCTCCTTTATTTAAAGGCATGTACCACGCCTTCCATTTTAAAGATTTTTTAAACTTTTATTTATGTATTTAGGCCACAGAGAGGCCTCCAGCCACCTCCAGCCACTGCAAACGAACTCCAGATGCATGCACCACCATGTGCATCTGGCTTACGTGGGAACTGGAGAATCGAATGGAGGTCATAACTTAATTTTAACATAATTGTTCTTTTGCAGTCATTTTTTTTTTTACTTGCTACATTCTAAAAACTTATTCTAAGGAAACAGAAGTCTTCAGGGATGCCAAAGGGTTCCTGGCACCAAAACTAGGGTATGAACCTTCAATCAAAGGTTTTCCTAATGTGTACAGATGCTCTCACATATATTTAAAAATTTTTTTTATTGAGGGCTGGAAAGATGGCTTAGCATTTAAGGCACTTTCCTGCAAAGCCTAAGGACCCAGGTTCGATTCCCCAGGACCCACATAAGCCAGATGCACAAGGTGGTGCATGCATTGGAGTTCATTTGCAGTGGCTAGAGGGCCTGGAATGTCCATTTTCTCTTTCTATCTACCTCTTTCTCTCTCTCTCAAACAAATAAAAATATTTTAGAACACTTTTTATTGACAATGTATGTAAATATAGACAATATGCCATGATCATAATGCCCTTCCAACACTCTCCTTTTCCTACTCCCAAATCTCCCCTCCACTGAATCCCATATTCTCAACAAGCCTCTCTTCTATTTTTTTGTTTTGTTTTTTCATTTTTCTTTTTTTTAAAATTTTTATCTGTATTTATTTGAGAGAGAGAGAATGAGAGGCAAAGAGAGAGAAAGAGAATGGCATGCCAGAGTCCCCAGCTGCTGCAAACGAACTCCAGATGCACGCACCACCTTGTGCGTCCTGGGGAATCGAACCTGGGTCCTTTGGCTTTGCAGACAAATGCCTTAACCACTAAGCCATCTCTTCAGCTCTGTTTTTCATTTTCCAAGGTAGGGTCTCACTCTAGCCCAGGCTGACCTGGCATTTATTCTAGTCCCTGGCTGGCCTTGAACTCAAAATGATCCACCTACCTCTGTCTCCTGAGTGGGAATAAAGGTGTGTGTAACCACAACTGACCCTCTTCGAGGGAGGGAAGGGAGGGGGGAGGGGAGGGGGGAGGGAGGAAGGCTGAAGGCTGGTTCTTCCTTGGGTCTTGGAGCTGAAGCAATGAAGCCATTGACATTAAGAACGGAAATAAATGAAGTTCACCCAAGTGAAAACAAAAAAGGATATATGCTCTGCACTTGACAGCGCCTCAAAGACAGGCAGGGGTAGGAAGGCTTTAAACAATGGCTTCAGGTGTCCCTGACTGGAGGCTGTTGGCATAGAGAGGCCATAGGCTTGTACATAGGTTGTATTTGGCTTCCTCTAGTTGGTTCTGAGTTGGGAGTGGGAGAAGAAAGTGGGGGCAAAAGCAAGGGAGATTGGTAGTAAAAAACAGATCACGCCTGCTCAGCGGCAGCAGCTACAGGAGCTGGGGGATGGCCTCTGAGCTGAGGCAGCAGATTTTGGGATATATTTTCTTAGAGGAACCAGCATGGTCCCCTTTCTTTGTGCATTCAGTCCTCACATTTCACATGTGCCTATTATTCACACAGAAAGAGAGAGAAAGAGAGAGAGAATTTTTTCTCTTTTCTTTTTTTTTTTTTTTTTGGTTTTTTGAGGTAAGGTTTCACGCTAGTCCAGGCTGACCTGGAATTCACTATTAGTCTCAGGGTGGCCTTGAACTCACAGCCAACCTCCTACCTCAGCCTCCCAGCCTCCCCACACTCAGCTTACTACTGACATTTTAAAGATTTTTTTTTTTTTTTTTTTTTTTTGGGATTAACTCTGGTCCAGGCTGACCTGGAATTAACACTCACACTCTCGCCATCAGCTGCCTCCTGAGTACTGACATTTTAAAGATTTTTAAACTTTTATTTATGTATTTATTAGAGACAGAGAGAGAGAGGCCACACCAGGGCCTCCAGCCACTGCAAACGAACTCCAGATGCATGCACCACCATGTGCATCTGGCTTACGTGGGAACTGGAGAATCGAATGGAGGTCATAACTTAATTTTAACATAATTGTTCTTTTTGCAGTCATTTTTTTTTACTTGCTACATTCTAAAAACTTATTCTAAGGAAACAGAAGTCTTCGAGGGATGCCAAAGGGTTCCTGGTACCAAAACTAGGGTATGAACCTTCAATCAAAGGTTTTCCTAATGTGTACAGATGCTCTCACACATATTTAAAAATTTTTTTTATTGAGGTCTGGAAAGATGGCTTAGCATTTAAGGCACTTTCCTGCAAAGCCTAAGGACCCAGGTTCGATTCTCCAGGACCCACATAAGCCAGATGCACAAGGTGGTGCATGCATTGGAGTTCATTTGCAGTGGCTAGAGGGCCTGGAATGTCCATTTTCTCTTTCTACCTACCTCTTTCTCTCTCTCTCAAATAAATAAAAATATTTTAGAAAACTTTTTATTGACAATGTATATAAATATAGACAATATGCCATGATCATAATGCCCTTCCAACACTCTCCTTTTCCTACTCCCAGATCTCCCCTCCACTGAATCCCTTATTCTCAACAAGCCTCTCTTCTATTTTTTGTTTTGTTTTTTCATTTTTCTTTTTTAAAAATTTTTATCTGTATTTATTTGAGAGAGAGAAGGAGAGGCAAAGGGAGAGAAAGAGAATGGCATGCCAGAGCCCCCAGCTGCTGCAAACGAACTCTAGATGCACGCAGCACCTTGTGCGTCCTGGGGAATCGAACCTGGGTCCTTTGGCTTTGCAGACAAATGCCTTAACCACTAAGCCATCTCTTCAGCTCTGTTTTTCATTTTTCAAGGTAGGGTCTCACTCTAGCCCAGGCTGACCTGGCATTTATTCTAGTCCCAGGCTGGCCTTGAACTCACAATGATCCACCTACCTCTGTCTCCTGCGTGCTGGGAATAAAGGTGTGTGTAACCACAACTGACCCTCTTCTGTTTTTTTATTTTATTTTGTTGATTAATTGATTGATTGATTTGAGACAAAGAGAGGGAAAGAGAGAGGAGGAGAGTGAGAATGGGCATGCCAGGGCCTCCAGCCACTGCAAACAAACTCCAGACGTGTGCACCCCCTTGTGCACCTGGCTTATGTGAGACCTGGAGAATCGAACCAGGGTCATTAGGCTTAGCAGGCATGTGCCTTAACTGCTAAGCCATCTCTCCAGCCCTATTTTATTTTATTTTATTTTATTTTATTTTACTTCATTTTATTTATTTGAGAGAGAGATAGAAAGGGGGGGAGGAAGAGAGAGAGAGAGAGAAAATAGGCACAAGAAGTCTTTCAGCCACTGTAAATGAACTCCGGATGTATGTGTCACCTTGTACATCTAGCTTATGTGGGTCCTGGGGAATTGAACCTGGGTCCTTCGGTTTTGCAGGCAAGTACCTTAACTGCTAATCTATCTCTCCAGCCCCTCTCTTCTATTTTTTCTTTTTTTCTTTCTTTCTTTCTTTCTTTCTTTCTTTCTTTTTTTGTTTTGTTTTTCAAGGTTGAGTTTCATTCTAGCCCGGGCTGACTGGAATTCACTATGTAGTCTCAGGGTGGCCTTGAACTCATAGTGATCCTCCTACCTCTGCCTCCCGAGTGCTGGGATTAAAGGCGTGCACCATCACGCCCAGCTTATTTCTTTTCTTTTTTGAGAAGTTATTTGCAAGCAGGGAGAGAAAGAGAGAGTGGGAAAGAGAATGAGCATACCAGAGACTCTTGTCACTGCAAATGGATTCCAGATGCACATGCCACTCTGTAAAGCTGGCTTTACATGGATACTAGGGAATCAAACCCAGGTTTGTCAGGCTTTGCAAGCAAACACCTTTAACCACTGAGCCATTTCTCTAGCCCAGTCTTCTATTGGATATTCTTCTATCGGACGAAACCCAGGGCTTCTTACACACTCAACTACTGAGCTTCACCCTAGCCAAATGTAATTGTTTAGTAAAACACCCGCCTGACCACTTTCTCTGCTTCAAACCCTGCAAAGGCCTCCCACTTCTGTCTTCTGGATAAATTCCTACAATCCCACAGAGCAGACAAGTTTCTTTCCAAGTACACACGCCTCCAAGAACACATCCTGACCTTTTCTGCCTCATTTTCTTCCCTCTGTACTTGCTCCCTCAGCCTATCCCTTTTTTGCTCCGAATGAACTGCTCATCCCTCAGCATCTGCTGGGCAGCTCCTCTGTGGAAGTCCTCCTCCATCCAGGAGGAGTCTCTCAGGAAAGGGTCTTTCTCCTCCCCTCTTCTCCTCTAGGCTCTTGCTCTTCTGGTCTCCCCCTGAGAAGGCTCCTTGCCAGTGGCACTGCCTGCTGGGGACGGGGGAGAGTGGCCTGTTGTGCCAACCCATCTCCACCCTGGGTTAACTTTCAATCACCAGGAGGAATGAGCTGGGACACCTTTGGGATTCCTGCCTAACACAGCTGTGGGCTGTGCTGTGTCCGTGACGGGTAAAGGCCGTGACGTCCACAGCCCTAGATTTCCCCCACCTCTACCACTGACCAGGGTCCAGAGTCTGTCCTAGATTCTCTAGCACCTTCATTTCCATAAGAGTCACTGTGTCTGGTTCCCTAGAAGTCCAAGGGTACTTTGCTCTCCCTGTAATAGCCCTACCACCTGCTCCCAGGATGCAATTAGCCTGACCCCTTCTTAGCCTAACCTAGCCAGGGGAAGGTTTCTCTTTTTCCTGCTTTTATATAAGCAAACTGCATAAAGGAAATACATATGTGAACAGCTGGAAATGCCATGTGCTTTTTAAAACTTTCTTTCTTTATTTGTTTTGTGGTTTTTTTTTTTTTGCTTTTCCGGGATAGGGTCTCACAGTAGCTCAGGCTGCCCTGGAATTCACTGTGTAGTATCAGGGTGGCCTTGAACTCATGGCGATCCTCCTACCTCTGCCTCCTGAGTGCTAGGATTAGAGGCGTGCGCCACCACGCCCGGCTTTTTTTCTTCCTTTTAAAAAAATTACTTATTTATTATTTATTTATTTGCAGGTGGGGGAGGGAGAAAGAGAGAGTATGGGTGCGCCAGGGACTCTTGCCACTGCAAATGAATTCCAGATGCATGCACCACTGTGTGCATCTGGTTTACATGGGTACTAGGGAATCGAACCCAGACTAGCAGGCTTTGCAAGCAAGTGCCTATAGCCACTGAGCCATCTCTCCAGCCCACTACGTGTTTCTTAGGAGAGGAAAACTCAAGTCAAGAGAGGTTAAGTGACTTGTCCAAGGACACACAGCAGTAAAGTACGGCCTACTCCTTTTTAAAAATTTTTTTTAATTTTTATTCTTGGAGAGAGACATAGACAGAGACAGAGAGAGAGGGAGACAGACAATGGGCGCGCCAGCAATCTCTCAGCTGCTGTGAACAAAATCCAGATGTGTGCGCCCCCTTGTGGGCAAGAGTGGCATTGTTCCCTTGCCTCACTTTGCATCTGGCTAAACGTGGGACCTGGAGATTGGAACCCGGTTCTTAGGCTTAGCAGGCAGGCACCTTAACTGCTAAGCCATCTCTCCAGCCCCAGCCTACTCCTTTTAAAAATTTTATTTATGTATGTGGGGGGAGAGAGAGAGAGAGTCCCTTGCTGCAAATGAACTCCAACCACTTTGCAGCTGGCTTTATGTGGGTCTTGGGGAATTGAATCAGGGTTATCAAGCTTTACAAGCAATCACCTTTAACCACTGACCCATCTCCCCAGCCCAGATGTGTGTTTTCCATTGCCAAAGAACCAAGCTGCCAACTTTAGGATCGGAGCAACCCGCACAACCAGCCTGCACAGACACTGGCACTCCCTGAGGGCAGAGCTGCACCCCACTCATGTCCTTCAAGGCCATGCATTTGTTCATTCATTCATTCATTCATTCGGGTGTCAGCTTGATTGTAACGATGCCAGGCTCCCTGCCAAGATGAGCAGAGACAGACCTGGACACAGCTGCCTGGATAGTGTCTGCTGACAGCAGAGACTGATCTTATTATCCAATTCACAAAACTAACGATTGCCAGGTGTGGTGGTGCACACCTGTAATCCCAGGACTCAGGAGGGAGAGACAGAAGGATCATGTGTCCTGTGCCATTGTGAGCTACCTAGTGAGACTGTCTCAAAAATGAAAAGAAAGGAGGAAAAGAGGGGATGTAGAGATGGCTCAATGGTTAAGGCACTTGCCTGCAAAGCTTAAGGACCTAGGTTTGATTCTCCAGTACCCATGTAAAATCAGATGCACAAAGTGGCGCATGCATCTGGAATTCATTTGCGGTGGCTGGAGACCCTGGTGCACCCATCCTCTCTCTCTATCTGCCTCTCTCTCTGTATCTCAAATAAATAAATAAGAATAAAATATTAAAAAGATAGAGCAGAGACAGCAAGGGGGACAGTGTTAGGGCACAACATGACTCAGCAATAGATGATAGTAATAGCATAGCATGCACCAGGACCTGGGTTCAGGCTCCCTAGCACCAAACCCCAAAACAACAGCAAAGAAATCACAAGGAAGACTGAATGTGTCCATGCCACAGCAAAGGTCACAGCAGGGCAAAGCTCCTCTCCTGGCCATAGGCTAGAAGAGAACTCTCTCCCCTGCTGAGTTCTGAAGGCTCTGCCCTCACTCCAAATGGGAACTGTGTCCCCAGACCTGCGCCACATAGCTGCCCCGGGAGCTGCCAGAGGCCAGAACGGAAGCCATTAGGGTCTTATGCCACGGGCTGCCAGCTGAGCACACAGCCCTTAAGTGGCCTAAGAGGGCAAGTTCAATTCCTGAGTCTCCACTTCTCAAGCTGGGGATGCTAACCTGTCACCAGACCTTACTGAGATGCCGAGGAGAAAGGGTCCCCAGCACCCTGCTTTCTGGCAGGCACCTGACCCAGAAGCTTCTCAGAACACTGGCATCTCCCCCAACTCAAAGCCAGCCCCTGCCCAGCTTCAACAAATGTCAACAAAGTGCTGCCAGGCTTCCCTGAATCTCAGTTTCCAACCCTCTTAGAATATTGCTTTGAAATGCACCAAGTAAACAGTTGCAAAGTGGCCTGGCATGGTGGCACACGCCTTTAATCCCAACAGCGGGAGGCAGAGGTGGGAGGATGGCCGTGAGTTGGAAGCCACTCTGAGACTACATAGTGAATTCCAGGTCATCCTGGGCTAGAGCGAGACCCTACCTCGAAAAACTAAAATTATAATCTAATCCAGTCATCATGAGACAGTTGCCAAAATATAGAAAACACATGGCAATTCAGAAATGTATGTGCTTCTTCGTTAGTGCACTAGGAAGCCTTGACATTGGCACGGTGACTACTGTAATCTCCACACAGTGACCAGTGTAAACTGTGAGTTGAGATATACCCCGAGATAGCTGCAATAACTGATGTGGGCAGGTGTCCAGTACTTGATAGCCACAATCAAATATTTGTCACAGAGCCAGGCCTGCTGGCACATGACTGTAGTCCCAGCTATTCAAGAAACTAAAGTGAGAGGGTCACTTGAGCAGAGGAGCTTGGAACCAACATGGGCAACATAGTGAGACACTCTCAAAACCAAGCAAAATCTGTAACAAAGACATCAATAAATTGAGGTGGACTCAATTTATGATGGGCCCAGAAGATGGAGAGATACCATGTCAAAACCAAACATTGTAGTTCAGCCTCATCCCCTTAAGCATCCTCAGAACACTTAATCAGCTGACATTTGGGCAAAAATCATCCAACATAAAACCTACTTTGGGGCTGGAGAGATGGCTTAGCGGTTAAGGCCTTTGCCTGTGAAGCCTAAGGATCCCTGGTTTGATTCTCCAGGTCCCATGTAAGCCAGATGCACAAGGGGAAGCACGCGTCTGGAGTTTGTTTGCAGTGGCTAGAGGCCCTGACGTGCCCATTCTCCCTCTCCTTCTCTCTCTTTCCCTCTCTCTGTCCCAAATAAATAAATAAACAAATAATAAAATCTTTAAAATGTAGGACTCAAGTCCAGAAGCCTCTCTGGCATAACAATAAAACTTTAAAGATGTTGAGCTTCACCATTACAAAAAAAAACCCTATTTTTGTGTGTACTCGGTGTGTGTGTGCACATGAGCACATGTGTGGAGGCCAGAGGTCCACATCACACATCCTCTTCAAGCTCTCTCCATCTCGTTCTTTGAGACAAGGTCTCTCAATGAACCTGGCCCTTACCTATTTGGCTAGACTAGCTAGTTGGCAGGCTGGCAGGCCCCAGGGATCCTCCTGTCTCCGTCTTCCCAGCATTGGGATTACAGGCACACACTTGTGCCTGGTTTAAAAATATTTTTAAATTTATTTTATTTTATTTGGAAGCAGAGAGAGAGAGAATACAAAGAGAGAACAAATGGGCACACTAGGACCTCTAGCCACTGCAAATGAAATCTAGATCCATGCACCACTTTGTGTGTCTGGCTTTACATGGGTACTGGAGAATTGAACCCTGGTCGTTAGGCTTTGCAGGCAAATACCTTACCCACTGAGCCATTCCTCCAGCCCATGCCTGGCTTTTACATAGGTTCTGGGGATCCAAACTTGGACCCTCATGCTTGCACAGCAACCATTTTATCAACTGAGCCATCTTCTCAGCCCCAGTGTTTTTGGAGACAAGGTCTCATGTAGCTCAGGCTGGCCTGGAAATCCCTATGTAGCCACACTCTGCCAAATGCTAGGGCCTGGGACTCCCTAATCCTCCCGCCACATGCTAGGGTTTATGGGCATGTGCCACCACACAAGGTACAAAGTCTACTTTATAATAAAGTGTTGGATATCTCTTGTCATCTATTGAATACTGTGCTGAAATGGCAAGCACAATGACTAAACATGCATGATAAAAGGGCTTTGAATGCTTATCCCTTTCCACAACCTATAGTCAAAGAATCATAGCTGGAACCATGTGTGAGCTGGGGAAGTCTCGACTCTGATGTTCCTACCTTCAGAGTCTTCCTTAGATGCTAGTGAGGAGACGGCATGGTTTTCCCAGTTCATTGCGTAGGTCCTCATCAGTATTGCATGTCCCAGTTGAAAATTCATGGTCCAGGAAAAACAAGTTAGCAGGTTATGCTACAGCCTGACAGACTGCTTGGGATCGGGGGAATAGAATAGAGACACAGAGCCAAAGTCACCAGGGTCAAAGAAGGCTGCCAGCTGGAACTTTGAGATAGGTGCTGGCTTTTGATCCAGACATACATCTGGAGAGGGACCTAGCCTAGCTGTCAAGTGGGTGAGGGGCACGAGCCACATAAACACACCAGAGCTCCGAGTTTTCAGGAGAAACTCTGTTGGCATGGCAGAAATGGGACGTTGTACCTTAACTGGGTTTGATGACCTGCCCCTGGCGTCTCAGCTAGTCAAGAGGCTGAAGCAGAAGGATGGCTTGAGCCCAGGAGTCTCCCAAATACTGGGACTACAAGCATGAGCCACTGCAATCAAAGAGATTCTGTGTTTTAAAAATGAAGCCGGGGCTGGAGAGGTGGCTTAGGAGGATCGCCGAGAGTTAAGGCCACTGAGACTACATAGTTAATTCCAGGTCAGCCTGGATCAGAGTGCCTGCCAAAACCAAAAAAAAAAAAAAAAAAATGAAGCCGGGGCTGGAGGACCCAGGTTTGAAACCCTCCAGTTTGACCTCCATGTAAGCCAGATGCACAGAGTGGCACATGCTTCTGGAGTTTGTTTGCAGTGGCTAGAGGCCTTGACACACCCATTCTCTCTGTCTCTCTTCTCTGTATCTCTCTCCCTGCTTGCAAATAAATTTAAAAATTTTGGGTTAGTTTTTTGTTTGTTTGTTTTTGATTTTTGAGGTAGAGTCTCACTCTAGCGCAGGCTGACTTGGAATTCACTATATAGTCTCAGGGTGGCTTCGAACTCATGGCAATCCTCCTATCTCTGCCTCCTGAGTGCTGGGATTAAAGGCATATGCCACCATGCCCAGCTGCTTATTTTTATTTTTATTTTATTTTATTTTTAGTTTTGCAAGGTAGGATTTAACTAGCCCAGGCTAACTTGGAATTCACTATGTAGTCTCAGGGTGGCCTGGAATTCACTGTGATCCTCCTACCTCTGCCTTCCAAATACTGGAATTAAAGGTATGCACCACCACACCCAGCTAAAAAATGTTTTTAATGAAGCAGGGCTAGAGAGACGGCTTAACAGTTAAGGTGCTTGCCTGTGAAGCCCAAGGACCCATGTTCAATCTCCCTCCAGATCCCGCATAAGCCAAACACACAAAGATGAGGCAAATGCAAGGTCACACATGCCCACTAGGTGGTGCAAGTGTCTGGAGTTCAATTGCAATGTCTGAGGACCTGGCATGTCAATTCTCTCTCTCAAAAAAAATGAAGTGGCTTAGCGGTTAAGGCGCCTACCTTCTAAGCCTAAGAACCCGGTTCCAATCTCCAGCGGTTCCAATCTCCAGGTCCCATGTTTAGCCAGATGCAAAGTGGTGCAAGGGTGCAATGCCGCACTTGACCACAAGGGGGCGCGCACATCCTGATTTTGTTTGCAGCAGCTGAGAGACTGCTGGTGCACCCATCTCTATCTGTCTTCCTCTCCCTCTCTCTCTGTCTCTCTCCAAAAAAAAAAAAAAAAAAAAAAATGGAGTGGGTCCAGCATAGTGGTGCATGCCTTTAATCCCAGCTCTCAGGAGGCAGAGGGAGGAGGATCATTGTGAGTTCGAGGCCAGCCTGGTACTACAGAGTGAGTGCCAGGTCAGCCTGGGCTAAAGTGAGACCCTACCTCACACACACAAAAAAAAAAGCAGTCTGGGGAGATGGCTCAGTGGTTAAAAGCACCTGCTGTGTAAGCCTGATGACTGGAGTTTGGATCATCAGAACCCACATAAAGCCTGATGCAAATAGTTCACTCGTCACAACTATGAAAATGGCAGCAGAGTCAGGAGACTCCCAAAACGAATCTGGAGCCAGCTAGTCTGGAGCTTTCTGGGGCAAACAACAAGACCCTGTCTCAAAAAAAAAAAAAAAAAAAAAAAGAGCAGGGTGAGGTGGCGCATACCTACAATCTCAGCACTTGGGAGGCAGAGGGTAGGAGGATGGCTGAGAGTTCAAGGCCACCCTGAGACTACATAGTGAATTCCAGGTCAGCCTGAGCTAGAGTGAAAAACTAAAAAAATAATAATAAAATAATAAAAAAAAAAGTGGAATGCGAGAACAGGCGTCCTAAGACTCTCTTCTGACCTCCACATACATGCCATGGCACACATGAGCCCACACACACATACAAGTACATCACACACACACACACGAAACTCCCTGACAAATCCAGGCAATGGGAAGTGTCAGGCCCTGGGAAGGTAGTTCTGTTCAGACCTCCAGCTCATACCTCTCACCCCAGTCACAGCAAACCCACAACCCCACCACACACTAAAGGGGCTGCATTGAGTTCAGGGAAGAAGGTAAAAGCTGGAGCCCAAGAATCCAATGGTCTGGCTTTCCCACTTATTATATGCATGACTTTGAGACATTTACCTAATTTATCTTTCATTTCATTTCATTTTATTTATTTATTTATTTATTTATTTATTTTATTTTATTTCATTTTAGAGAGTGAGACAGAGACAGAGAGAGAATTGGTGCATCAGGGCCTCAGCACTGAAATTGAACTCCACCTAGTGGACATGTGTGACCTTGCGCTTTCCTCACCTTTGTTTGTCTGGCTTACGTGGGATCTGGAGAGTGGAACATGGGTCTTTAGGCTTCGCAGGCAAGTGCCTTAACCACTAAGCCATCTCTCCAGCCCTGCACCTTTCTTTTTTCATCTGTGAACAAGGAACCACACTTAGTACCTCGCAAAACAACACAATGTGAGTTTAAAAAGCATTCAAGGGCTGGAGAGATGGCTTAGTGGTTAAGGCGCTTGCCTGCAAATCCTAAGGACCTATGTTTGACTCTCCAGGTCCCATGTAAGCCAGACACACAAAGGGGCACATGCATCTGGAGTTCATTTACAGTGGCTAGAGGCCCTGATGCACCCATTCTTTCACTTTATCTGTCTCTCTGTGTCTATCTATTTCTCAAATTAAATAAATAATAAAAATCTTTAAAATGTAGGACTCAAGTCCAGAAGCCTCTCTAGCATAACAATAAAAAACTTTAAAGATGTTGAGCTTCACCATTACAAAAAAACCCTACTTTTTTGTGTGTACTGTGTGTGTGTGCACATGAGCACATGTGTGGAGGCCAGAGGTCCACATCACACATCCTCTTCAAGCTCTCTCCATCTCGTTCTTTGAGACAAGGTCTCTCAATGAACCTGGCCCTTACCTATTTGGCTAGACTAGCTAGTTGGCAGGCTGGCAGGCCCTGGGATCCTCCTGTCTCCGTCTTCTCCCAGCATTGGGATTACAGGCACACACTTGTGCCTGGTTTAAAAATATTTTTAAATTTATTTTATTTTATTTGGAAGCAGAGAGAGAGAGAATACAAAGAGAGAACAAATGGGCACACTAGGACCTCTAGCCACTGCAAATGAAATCTAGATCCATGCACCACTTTGTGTGTCTGGCTTTACATGGGTACTGGAGAATTGAACCCTGGTCGTTAGGCTTTGCAGGCAAATACCTTACCCACTGAGCCATTCCTCCAGCCCATGCCTGGCTTTTACATAGGTTCTGGGGATCCAAACTTGGACCCTCATGCTTGCACAGCAACCATTTTATCAACTGAGCCATCTTCTCAGCCCCAGTGTTTTTGGAGACAAGGTCTCATGTAGCTCAGGCTGGCCTGGAAATCCCTATGTAGCCACACTCTGCCAAATGCTAGGGCCTGGGACTCCCTAATCCTCCCGCCACATGCTAGGGTTTATGGGCATGTGCCACCACACAAGGTACAAAGTCTACTTTATAATAAAGTGTTGGATATCTCTTGTCATCTATTGAATACTGTGCTGAAATGGCAAGCACAATGACTAAACATGCATGATAAAAGGGCTTTGAATGCTTATCCCTTTCCACAACCTATAGTCAAAGAATCATAGCTGGAACCATGTGTGAGAGCTGGGAAGTCTCACTCTGATGTTCCTACCTTCAGAGTCTTCCTTAGATGCTAGTGAGGAGACGGCATGGTTTTCCCAGTTCATTGCGTAGGTCCTCATCAGTATTTGCATGTCCCAGTTGAAAATTCATGGTCCAGGAAAAACAAGTTAGCAGGTTATGCTACAGCCTGACAGACTGCTTGGGATCGGGGCAATAGAATAGAGACACAGAGCCAAAGTCACCAGGGTCAAAGAAGGCTGCCAGCTGGAACTTTGAGATAGGTGCTGGCTTTTGATCCAGACATACATCTGGAGAGGGACCTAGCCTAGCTGTCAAGTGGGTGAGGGGCACGAGCCACATAAACACACCAGAGCTCCGAGTTTTCAGGAGAAACTCTGTTGGCATGGCAGAAATGGGACGTTGTACCTTACTTAGCTGGGTTTGATGACCTGCCCCTGGCGTCTCAGCTACTCAAGAGGCTGAGGCAGAAGGATGGCTTGAGCCCAGGAGTCTCCCAAATACTGGGACTACAAGCATGAGCCACTGCAATCAAAGAGATTCTGTGTTTAAAAAATGAAGCCGGGGCTGGAGAGGTGGCTTAGCGGTTAAGGCACTTGCCTGCCAAACCTAAGGACCCAGGTTTGAATCTCCAGTACCCATGTAAGCCAGATGCACAGAGTGGCACATGCTTCTGGAGTTTGTTTGCAGTGGCTAGAGGCCTTGACACACCCATTCTCTCTGTCTCTCTTCTCTGTATCTCTCTCCCTGCTTGCAAATAAATTTAAAATTTTTGGGTTAGTTTTTTGTTTGTTTGTTTGTTTTTTATTTTTGTGGTAGAGTCTCACTCTAGCGCAGGCTGACTTGGAATTCACTATATAGTCTCAGGGTGGCTTCGAACTCATGGCAATCCTCCTACCTCTGCCTCCTGAGTGCTGGGATGAAAGGCATATGCCACCATGCCCAGCTGCTTATTTTTATTTTTATTTTATTTTATTTTTAGTTTTGCAAGGTAGGGTTTAACTAGCCCAGGCTAACTTGGAATTCACTATGTAGTCTCAGGGTGGCCTGGAATTCACTGTGATCCTCCTACCTCTGCCTTCCAAATACTGGAATTAAAGGTATGCACCACCACACGCAGCTAAAAAATGTTTTTAATGAAGCAGGGCTAGAGAGACGGCTTAACAGTTAAGGTGCTTGCCTGTGAAGCCCAAGGACCCATGTTCAATCTCCCTCCAGATCCCGCATAAGCCAAACACACAAAGATGAGGCAAATGCAAGGTCACACATGCCCACTAGGTGGTGCAAGTGTCTGGCGTTCAATTGCAATGTCTGAGGACCTGGCATGTCAATTCTCTCTCTCAAAAAAATGAAGTGGCTTAGCGGTTAAGGCGCCTACCTTCTAAGCCTAAGAACCCGGTTCCAATCTCCAGCGGTTCAATCTCCAGGTCCCATGTTTAGCCAGATGCAAAGTGGTGCAAGGGTGCAATGCCGCACTTGACCACAAGGGGGCGCGCACATCCTGATTTTGTTTGCAGCAGCTGAGAGACTGCTGGTGCACCCATCTCTATCTGTCTTCCTCTCCCTCTCTCTCTGTCTCTCTCCAAAAAAAAAAAAAAAAAAAAATGGAGTGGGTCCAGCATAGTGGTGCATGCCTTTAATCCCAGCTCTCAGGAGGCAGAGGGAGGGAGGATCAGAGTTCGAGGCCAGCCTGGTACTACAGAGTGAGTGCCAGGTCAGCCTGGGCTAAAGTGAGACCCTACCACACACACACGCAAAAAAAGCAGTCTGGGGAGATGGCTCAGTGGTTAAAAAGCACCTGCTGTGTAAGCCTGATGACTGGAGTTTGGATCATCAGAACCCACATAAAGCCTGATGCAAATAGTTCACTCGTCACAACTATGAAAATGGCAGCAGAGTCAGGAGACTCCCAAAACGAATCTGGAGCCAGCTAGTCTGGAGCTTTCTGGGGCAAACAACAAGACCCTGTCTCAAAAAAAAAAAAAAAAAAAAAAGAGCAGGGTGAGGTGGCGCATACCTACAATCTCAGCACTTGGGAGGCAGAGGGTAGGAGGATGGCTGAGAGTTCAAGGCCACCCTGAGACTACATAGTGAATTCCAGGTCAGCCTGAGCTAGAGTGAAAAACTAAAAAAATAATAATAAAATAATTTTTTAAAAAGTGGAATGCGAGAACAGGCGTCCTAAGACTCTATTCTGACCTCCACATACATGCCATGGCACTCATGAGCCCACACACACATACATCACACACACACACACACACACACACACACACACGAAACTCCCTGACAAATCCAGGCAATGGGAAGTGTCAGGCCCTGGGAAGGTAGTTCTGTTCAGACCTCCAGCTCATACCTCTCACCCCAGTCACAGCAAACCCACAACCCCCACCACACTAAAAAGGGGCTGCATTGAGTTCAGGGGAGAAGGTAAAAGCTGGAGCCCAAGAATCCAATGGTCTGGCTTTCCCACTTATTATATGCATGACTTTGAGACATTTACCTAATTTATCTCTCATTTCATTTTATTTATTTATTTATTTATTTATTTATTTATTTATTTATTTATTTCATTTCATTTTAGAGAGTGAGACAGAGACAGAGAGAGAATTGGTGCATCAGGGCCTCAGCACTGAAATTGAACTCCACCTAGTGGACATGTGTGACCTTGCGCTTTCCTCACCTTTGTTTGTCTGGCTTACGTGGGATCTGGAGAGTGGAACATGGGTCTTTAGGCTTCGCAGGCAAGTGCCTTAACCACTAAGCCATCTCTCCAGCCCTGCACCTTTCTTTTTTCATCTGTGAACAAGGAACCACACTTAGTACCTTGCAAAACAACACAGTGTGAGTTTAAAAAGCATTCAAGGGCTGGAGAGATGGCTTAGTGGTTAAGGCACTTGCCTGCAAATCCTAAGGACCTATGTTTGACTCTCCAGGTCCCATGTAAGCCAGACACACAAAGGGGCACATGCATCTGGAGTTCATTTACAGTGGCTAGAGGCCCTGATGCACCCATTCTTTCACTTTATCTGTCTCTCTGTGTCTATCTATTTCTCAAATAAATAAATCAATAGAAAATATATTAAAGGGCTGGAAAAATGGCTTAGCTGTTAAGACACTTGCCAGCAAAGCCAAAGGACCCAGGTTTGATTCCCCAGGACCCACATAAGCCAGATGCACAAGGTGGTGTGTCTTGAGTTTGTTTGCAGTGGCTGGAGGCTCTGGTTTGCCTATTCTATCTCTATCTCTCTTTCTCTCTATCTCTGCTTGTTTATCTCTCTCAAATAAATAAAAATTATATATATATATATATATATATATATATATATATATATATATATATATATATATGGCACTCAAGGGCTGGAGAGATTGCTTAGTGGTTAAGGTGCTTGCATGTGAAGCCTAAGGACCCAGGTTTGATTCCCCAGTATCCACATAAGGCAGATGCACAAGGTGGTGCATGTGTCTGGAGTTTACTTGTAGTGGCTAGAGGTTTGGCATGCCCATTCTCCCTTCTCTCTCTCTCAATCTCTCTCTCTCTCCATCCCTCCCTCTTTCTCTCCCTTAAATAAATAATAAATAAAAAGGGCTGGAGAGATGGCTTAGCGGTTAAGGCGCCTGCATGCTAAGCCTAAGAACCCGGTTCCAATCTCCAGGTCCCAAGTTTAGCCAGATGTAGTGATGCAAGGGCGCAATGCCGCACTTGCCCACAAGGGGGGACACGAATCTGGATTTCGTTCACAGCAGCTGAGAGACTGCTGGCGCGCCCATCTCTATCTGTCTCCCTCTCCCTCTCTCTCTGTGTATCTCTCCAAAAATAAAAAATAAAAATAAAAATAAAATATTAAAAAATATTAAAAGTACTCAACGCTGGCATGGAATAGTCAGCAAAGCTGTCTTATTGAATCAGCATAGGGACTATTCACCCAAGCCTCCCTCCTGGCTCTGGCCAGAGAAGTCTAGGGTGAGGGGACACTGGGGTCCATAGGGACTGACCTGCCCTTAATCCAAGGGGTGGTTAAAGCAGCCGGCCACCTATTCCAGCAGGTAAGGAAGGGAGGAAAGATACAGCAGCATCAGCAGAATGGTGCTGGGGGAGGAGGAGGGTGGACCTCTGTTCAAGAGTCACGGGTCCCCACCCTGGAGCCGACGAGTTCATGTCCATGGTGAAAAGGGGCAGAGGTTAAGCGGACTGAGGACTTGCCCCAGGACCTTCAATGGTGCAAGTTGCATACTGCGCAACTCCAGGGGACACTTTCTGTCAAATGCGAGGGAGTGTTCCTGGGAGACCTTGGCATTGCGCAATCCCACAGGCCTTGCTGAGTGCCCATCCTGGCTCTGCCACTCCCTAGTTCTACTGCGACCTTGAGCAGGCCACTTACTTGTTCTTGGGGCATATCCATAAAGTGGGACCACCACACCCACCTTAATGACTCTGATGTTTTCAATACGGAGCTCCTAAAAGTTGCTCAATAAAAAGCAGTTCCTTCCTCTTCCCGAAGTCCCCCCATCCTCCCGCCCCAAGGGACTCTCCCCAAGCTTCAGGGCACTAAGGGTGTGGAGGGTACTAAGGTGAGTCCATCCCACACCCAGTAGCAGGAAAAGGACGGGGAATTGAACAGGTAAAAGAGAAGGGTCTCAGCCCATACCTACCCAATTCTTGCCTGCCACCCCTTCTTCTGGCAAACAGGCTGGACACATGCCCCTGCCCTGGGGCCTTCTTCTGGCTAATCATTCCCCAGCCCTGGCAGAGGCCCTGTCAAGGAGGTTGGACCCCTGAAGTCTGGGATCCATTATCTGACCTCTGTCCCTTCCCCAGTCTAGGCTTAAGATCAGGCTTCTCTGGACTTGGGGACCTTGTGAGGGGGACAGTACCTAAGGTCTGTGCTGGAGGTTGCCCCATGATTCCCTGCACAATGTAAGGACAATAAACCTCTCACATCGTCTGTAGAGGTGAATGGTGCACTGAGTGTTGACGCAGCAGCCATTGCTAGGAATGAGACCCCCGCCTCCCACACAGCTCCCAAGGACGCCTGCTTTCAGCCAAGGTTCCTCCCACGCCACTGGGTCCTGGGCTCCAAGGGTCCAGATGCCACAAAATGACTCTGCGGTCATTGAGCTGACTTCTAAGCGAGAAAACAAATCTTAAACAGTCATACAAATGAACACATTCTGGGCTGGGAATGTAGTCCCTGTGTTCAATTCCCAGCACCATTAAACAGATAAACGTATTTCTCACAGGTTGTAGGAAGAGCTGGGGAAGGCCAGGATGCTAGGCAGGGGATGTCTCTCTCTGGAAGCCTCCATCTCATCTTGGTACCCTTGGGCCCCCTACATTCCCCTACAGCCCCCACTGGACCTGTTAGCCAACTTTAGACTTTCCAGTGTGGTAGGGCTGTGTCCGAGCCCCCAACATCAAAGACAGATGATGCCTTGCTTTGATTTGTTTTGGTTTTAAGACAGAGTCTTGCGTAATACAAGCTGACTTCAAACTCCGTGTAGCCAAGGATGACCTTGAACTTCTTATCCTACTGCCTCTAGCCCCCAAGTGCTACTGTATGCAGTGCTGGGGTTGGAACCCAGGGCTCTGTGCATGCTAGACAAGCACTCTACCAACTGAGCTATATCCACAGCCTTGCTTTGCTTCCTATTTGCATTTTTAATTTTTAAAAATTTTTTATTATTTTTTATTTATTTTTTTAGAGAGAGACAGAGAGAGATTTTTTAAATTATTTTTTAATTTATTTTTGGAGAGAGAGAGATAGACCGAGAGGGAGACAGAGATGGGTGCCAGCAGTCTCTCAGCTGCTGTGAACGAAATTCAGATGCATGCGCCCCCTTGTGGTCAAGTCCAGCATTGCGCCCTTGCCTCACTTTGCATCTGGCTAAACGTGGGACCTGGAGATTGGAACCGCTGGACATTGGAACCAGCGTTCTTAGGCTTAGCAGGCAGGCGCCTTAGACGCTAAGCCATCCCTCCAGCCCTGCATTTTTAATTTTTTAATTTAATTTAATTTTTTTTATTTTTTATTGACAACTTCCATAATTATAGACATTAACCCATGGCAATTCCCTCCCTCCCTCCACTTTCCCCTTTGCAACTCTTATTTATTAGAGAGAGGGGAAAAATGGGCATGTCAGGGCCTCTAGCCACTGCAAAAGAACTCCAGGCACATGCACATGCATCTGGTTTACGTGGTCACTGGGGAATCGAACCTGGGTCGTCAGGCTTTGCAGGCAAGCGCATTCACTGCTGAGCCATCTCTCCAGCCCTCTTTTCCCATTTTGAGATGGGACCTTGGACTTAGGAATCAACAACTGGGTTTACGGGCTCTCCCACACTCTGTCACCAACGGCCTAGTTTCTCTTGGAAGCAAGAGGGAACAAGGATGCACCTGCCCCTTCCCACAGCTCTGCCATCCCCCTCCCATCCACAGGAAGCCTACTGCGCTTACGCCATCATCCTCATGGCTCTCTACTGGTGCACAGAGGCCCTGCCGCTGGCTGTCACTGCCTTCCTCCCCATCATCCTCTTCCCCCTGATGGGCATCATGGATGCTTCTGAGGTGAGCACCCCCATCCGTAGAAGGACAGACTGCGGGGAGGGGATCTTCCTTAGTGCCCTGTTGACCAGAGAAGCCTCTTTCTAAGCGGGGTGCACAGAAAAGATCAGCATGACATGACAGAGGATGAGCCGGATGGCAGGGAAAGGATGTTCTAGAAACCTGTGTGGTGCCGGGTGTGGCAGCACACGCCTTTAATCCCAGCACTAGGGAGGCAGAGGTAGGAGGATCGCCATGAGTTCAAGGCCATCCTGAGATTACAGAGTGAATTCCAGGTCAGCCTGAGCTAGAGTGAGACCCTACCTCGAAAAACAAAAACAAAAACAAAAAAGAAAGAAAGAAAGAAAAAGAAAGAGAAAGAAAGAAAGAAAAAAAGAAAGAAAGAAACAAACAAACAAACAAACAAACAAACAAACCTGTGTGGCTGCTGTTGAGAATTCATTCACAAGTGGGAGCAGTTAGCCTTACCAGAGAAGTCCAAGGGCCTTGAAAGCCAGTTCATTTAATAACTGACCCCGCTGGCACATGTCTATATGCCTGGACATTGGGAGGCTGAGACAGAAGAATCCCAAGTTCAAGGCCAGCCTGAGCTACATAGCAAGAACCTGTCTGAAAAAAAGAAGGGCATGGCAGGGGGCGAGGGTAGGTAGCAAAGACAAGCAGATCAGCCTGGTTTACACAGTGAGTTCAGGACAACTAGGCTCTATCTCAAAAAAAAAAAAAAAAAAAGAAAAGAAAAAAAAAACAAAAAGCGGAGCGTGGTGGTGCACGCCTTTAATCCCAGCACTTGGGAAGCAGAGGTAGGATTGCCGTGAGTTCAAGGCCACCCTGAGACTACATAGTTAATTCCAGATCAGCCTGGACCAGAGTGAAACCCTACCTCGAAAAACCAAAAAAAAAAAAAAAAAAATGGGGTGGGGTAGAGAGGTGACTTAGCGGTTAGCGGTTAAGGCACTTGCCTGTGAAGCCTAAGGACCCACGTTCAACTGTCCAGGTCCCATGTAAGCCAGACTACAAGGTGACGCAAGTGCACAAGGTCACACATGCACGCAAGGTAGCTCAAGTGTCTAGAGTTTGGTTACAGTGGCTGGAGGCCCTGGCACACCAATTCTCTCTAGCTTTCATTCTCTCACATAAAAAAGGCCTCAAAAAAAAAAAAAAAAAAGAAAAGAAAAGCAAGGGTGTCTATATACAGTCATCTCTTTGTAGCCACACATTTATAGAGGTTGGTTCTAAGATAACCTTTTGGAGTCCAAAATCCCAGGATGTTCAAGTATCCTATATAAAATGGAACATATTTGCCTCTAATCTTTCACAATTTCTCAAGCCTTCCATCACCTCTAGATTCCTTACAATGCCTAATACGATATAATAGTTGCTCTATTGTGTTGTTTATGAAATAATGTATGTGTTTGATATAGATGCAGCTTTTTGTTTGAATATTTTCCATCCAAAGTTGGTCATAGTATCTGTGGCTGTAGACCTCAACATACACAAACCCCGCAGAAGCCTGGCTGCGTGCTTCTATCTACCTCAGCGGCTCCCAAATTTGGAATGAGCACTAGAATCACCTGGAGAGAGGGTGACAGCTGGGCCCACCCCTGGCTTCTGATTCAGTCCACCTAAAGTGGGGTTTTCATCTCTTGCTCCTTCGTTTTAATATGGGGGAGTGGTCTTGCTGTGTAGCTCAGGTTGGCCCCATGATCTTCCTGCTTCAGCCTCCCCAACTGGAATTTCAATAGCGCACCACCATGCCTGCCTAAGCATTTCATTTCTAACACATTTCAGGTGATGGTAATGATACTGGACCAGGGACCACATTTACTTTCTAGAGAGATCAGGAAATGATCCATGCCCGGGTTCGTGGTGCTGGCCTAAAGCATGAATGAAATCAGGCTACTGTCTCCCAATTGTCCTGAGGGGGAAAAAAGCATTTGACAAGAACCTGTTTCTATCAAGTGGCAGGTTATCTAAAGGCCATTTCCATTTAGTTCTGAGGACCCAGGGGAATGCCTGTTTGTGGGAAATATCACTGACTGTACCATGTAAGGCCAGGTGTACTGGGGGAGACCACCCCCCCTGCCAGGGTCTCAGTCACAGCCCTACCCACCAGGTCTGCATTGAGTACTTCAAGGACACCAACATACTGTTCGTCGGGGGACTGCTGGTGGCCATCACCGTGGAGCACTGGAACCTGCACAAGCGCATCGCCCTCCGAGTGCTCCTCATCATTGGCGTGAGGCCTGCCCTGTGAGTCCTCCCGCAAGCCAGGCCGGAAGAACTGGGGCTGGTGACGCTCAGGGCATCCTGTGCACACAAGGAAGCAGAGTGTCAGTGTGTCTGTCCATCTGCCTGTCCCTAGGCTGATCCTGGGCTTCATGTCAGTCACAGCCTTCCTCTCCATGTGGATCAGCAACACGGCCACCACAGCCATGATGGTGCCCATCGCACATGCTGTCTTGGAGCAGCTGCACGGTACACAAAAGGATGTCGAGGAAGGCACTGACAACCCCTCCTTCGAGCTTCAGGAAACAAGTCCCCAGAAGGAGGTGACTAAGCTTGGTAAGAGAAATGACCTGACCGAGCCCCGTGGTTCTTGGGAAAGATGTGATGTATCTTCCATTTCCACGGGCTGGCCTCTTGGAGCCCATGGGGAGGAGAGGAGGGCAAGTAACCAACTTGTCCTGGGTTGCCTGAGACTTTACTGATTTTGAATTGCCAAGACCCAGGCTGGAAAGATGGCTTAGCAGTTAAGACTCTTGCGTGCAAAGCCTAAGGACCCAGGTTCGATTCCCCGGTACCCACGTAAGCCAGATGTACAAGGTGGCACATGCATCTGGAGTTTGTTTGCAGTGGCTAGAGGCTTTGGCCTGCCCATTCTCTCTCCCTCTACCTGCCTCTTTCTTTCTCTCTTGCTCATAAATAAATAAAAATAAAAGGCCAATACCCATGGGCTAGGGACATGGCTCAATGCACTTGCCTTGCATGTGTGAGGCCCTGGATTCCACCCTCAGCACCACGTAACGGTAATAATTAATACTACTAGAGAAGAGGATTGCTCAGTGGGTAGACTATTTGCCTAGCATACCCAAAGCCCTGAGTTTGATCCTCAGTGCTACATAAACCAGGCATGGTGGCACAAACTTATAATCCCAGCACTCAGGAGGTGGAGGCAGGAGGATCTGGTATTCAAGGTTATCCTTAGCTAAAGAGAATTCAAGGCCAGCCTAGGAAACATGAGACCATGTCTCTGGTGATGATGATGATGATGATAATAATCATAACAATAATAATGCCAAGAGTCATATGCTAGGAATTCCTTCAGTCCTGGCATCCCAAGAGGCTGGGCAGAAGTAAACTGGAGTTAAGCTGGGCTATCAGGGCTTTGGGTTCTATTCTTCTTCCTGCTCTTTCTCCTTCTCTTTCTCTCTGTCGTGTGCATGCGTAGGAACATGGTGTATGGATGTGTGTGTGCAGATGTGTGGGCCCTTGTGCACACACATGCAGATGCCAGGGAGGATGTTAGGCATCTCCTCTATGGCTCTTTTGCTTTATCTCCCTAACTCTGAGCTCACTGCTTTTCCACTTAGACTGGCAGGCCAGAGAACCTCAGTGATCCTCCTGGCTCTGTCTCCCTCAGCACTGAGGTTACAGGAATACCTAGCTTTGTGTGTTTGTTTGTTTGTTTGTTTGTTTGTTTGTTTTTCAAGGTAAGGTCTCGCTCTGGACCAGGTTGATCTGAAATTCACTTTGTAGTCTCAGGATGGCCTCGAACTCACGACGATCCTCCTACCTCTGTCTCCCGAGTGCTGGGATTAAAGGTGTGCACCACCACGCATGGCCCTCATTTTTGTTGTTGGTTTTTTTTTAATGTGGGTGATGGGGATCAAACTCAGGTCATCATGTTCACACAGCAAGCACTCTTAACCTGCTGAGCCATACCCACAGATCTCCACCTCTTCTTCTCTATCCCTCAGTTTCCCTCTCTCAAGAGATTGGACTAGATTGTGTCTGAGGATACTCCCAGCTAAGGCTGCAAGGAGTTTTGGGTCCATTCAGATCTGGGGACAGTTTCTGTCCTTCCCACAGCCCAGGTTTGGGTTGTTCCCTGACCAAGGGCCCCAGAATTCATGAAGCCCTGGCAATGTTCCCCCCAGTTGTCTTGCACCTGCCCCTATGTGAACTCTCCCTTGTTTTCAGATAATGGACAGGTGCCACCTGATTCTTCAGAGCTGAGGGCACAGAGGAACAAGGAGCAACTCCGCTTCAGACAGGGCATGAGCCTGTGTGTCTGCTACTCGGCCAGCATAGGGGGCATCGCCACACTGACCGGCACTACGCCCAACCTGGTGCTGCAAGGCCAGGTGGACTCGTGAGTGGCAGAGGAAAGGGGATGTGACAGGTGTTGGGGGGGGTGTATGAACTCTTGCTGAAGACAAATGGGGCCGGGCAGCTGCTAGGTTCACGTCTCACAGCAGCCCCTGCTTGTGTCTCCTCCATCAGGCTCTTCCCGAAAAACGGCAATGTGGTGAATTTTGCCTCCTGGTTTGGCTTTTGCCTTCCCCACCATGATCATCTTACTGCTGCTGGCATGGATATGGCTGCAAGTCTTTTCCTGGGTTTCAAGTAAGTGGTGCAATAGGTAATAGAAGCCAGCACCCCACCTGCACCCCTAGGGGCTTCCTCTCAAAGCCCCTCTGGGTCCCTGACCTCCCATGTGAGGGAAGTACTAGATGGAGAAATGGTCATAGCCAGATTTGGGGATGCTAGAACTGGAACCACATCTCCTGATGCCTAGGTCAGGCTCCTTCCCATAATGCTTCACAGTCCTTGAATACATAATTGGGGACCCCACACAGGGCACCATCAGAAAAGCATCTGCACGGTGTTCCTTCGGCACATCTGGTCATGTGCTAGGCACCGAAATCCCGAAGACCTCAGGCAAAGTCTCTGTCCTTAGTGTTCTGCATCTGATGGGTGACTGATGGTATGGT
>JAEOAD010001960.1:0-34767 GCA_036365145.1 Orientallactaga sibirica | reverse complement strand
TACCCGTCATGGGCCAAATGCCACCTAGGTGAGGAAACCCGAGGGGATAGCCTGGTATGGCTTTGGAAAGCCATTGTTGAACCCAGGCCCCAAGGGATCATCACATGTGACAGTGCCTGTCTTAGGTTGCTCCATCTCATGGAATCTTACCCGTACTGGGCTGGCTGCCATCCTGGTGAGAAAACCCGAGGGGTATGGCCTGGTATGGCTTTTAGCATGAGGTCTGGCTAGGGGCTAGACCTGTATTGTACCATACATATGAGGCTGTTGCCTAGGAGGCATGGAAGGGCCAAGTTGGCGTGGCTCTGTGGCATGTGAACAGTCCCAGCAAGCGAGAATCAACTAGAGAGCCTGAAGAGGACTGGGGTAGGACAGGTTGTTGGGTGAGTTCACCCTAGCGTCATAGTCAGTAGCATTGAGTGTCCTTAATGGTAGCAGCTCAATGTAATGAAAGGAGTTGGAAAGGAATTTATAGCTAGGTGGGGAAATAAGTTTAAAGTCCCATATGTAGTCTGAGGGTCTGGCATCATCTTCTTCAGCAAGGCTGGTCGCTGAGTCAGTGGCCGGTGGGGAAATAAGTTTAAAGTCCCGTATGTAGTCTGAGGGGTCTGGCATCATCTTCTTCAGCAAGGCTGGTCGCTGAGTCAGTGGCCGGTGGGGGGAAATAAGTTTAAAGTCCCGTATGTAGTCTGAGGGGTCTGGCATCATCTTCTTCAGTAAGGCTGGTCGCTGAGTCAGTGGCTGGACGGACGTTTCTGGCAGGAACCCAAACTGGGATCTGTGAAGTTTCTGAAAGACACAAGCATACCCTCGGCCCTGCGTTAAAAGAGGGTGGGGCCCCTTCCAAATATTAGTAAGAGGATCTTTCCAGCGGACTAAGGGTAAGGGGGTGTCGTGGTT
The DNA here is from genome assembly GCA_036365145.1 of Orientallactaga sibirica. NCBI lineage: Eukaryota > Metazoa > Chordata > Mammalia > Rodentia > Dipodidae > Orientallactaga > Orientallactaga sibirica. Next base: position 33,867 of record JAEOAD010001960.1, on the reverse strand, counting down.
GGTTGGGATCTCCAATGTTTGTAGGCTGGGGAGAGTCCTGCCTCATCAAAGGTGAGAAAATTGAGGGTGAAAAGAGCTTCCACTAGGGCCATGTGGGGGTCCTTGGGTGACATAGTGGACTTTTGTTTTATAATTAGTTCCTTTAGGGTCCGGTTTGTTCTTTCCATGATGGCCTGTCCTTGTGGGTTGTAGGGGATCCCAAGGGAGTGTTTTATTCCCCACGATTCCATGAAGGATGTGAATTGGGCAGATGTGTATGCAGGGCCATTGTCTGTTTTAATTGACCAGGGCACACCCATGACCAACATAGCGGTTTTTTTTGCCTTAATAACATGGGATGCCTTTTCCCCAGAGAGAGCAATAGCAAAAGTAAGCTTAGAGTAAGTGTCCACAATGACATGGACATATTTGAGGTGGCCAGGGCCTCAAGGGGGGCAGACACAGGATTGATATCTTTGGTAGCTACAATCCATTTATGGAGGTCCTCATTACGCATGGCAGCAATAGCATTACGCGCTGCTGCGGATGCTCCTTCCCATGCCAGTTGCTTAACTAAAGCGTCCCTGGCGGGGCCAGGGGGAGTGCGTTGGTCCACGGACTCTGTCACACGAGAGAGGAAATCTGTGAAGCCCTTGGACGCGCCCTGGACCAGATTACGAAAATAGGTATCCAGCTTCTGTGGGAGGCAGGCCTTAAGCCCTTGAAGGGATAACGATTTAATTTGGTCAAAGTAGGCGTGTATGCCCACTGTGGCTTGTGATATAGGGTCTGTATAAGGTCCTGTGCCAAGGAGCATGTCCAAGGTAATTGGAATTCCATCCATAAGATTTTGGCGGGCCTGGGATTCTGCAAGGTCACTATAGGCGGCTTTCCATTGGAGGAAATCAGGGGGGAGAAGAACTGCCTTGAGGAGGGAATACCAGTCATAATAAGTCTGAAGATGGATGGCCCATTGTAAAAGGACTTGTTCAAAGTAAGCAGAATCAACGCCGGATTCCTGGGCTGCCTTATGGATGAGGGCCAGATCAAAGAGGGGGGTGGGGAGCCATGGCCTGATTGTCGCATCCGGCCCTACGTTAACAGGGAAGGCGGTGAAGGGGCCTGTCAGGGAACCGGCAGTCACACCTGGGTGTGTCCAGGGCTGAGCAGGGGGAGGTCCTTGGAAGGGTAATGAGGGGGAGGGGTGGTTGCCAGTGTGGCTGTAGCAGGAGGGGGTTGTGGTGGTGGCCTATTGTAATGTAAAGGTTTGACTTCCTCCTCATCCAAGTTACTGTAGGAGGGGGCTGGGAGGAACGAACTTTGAAGAGCCAGTTTAGGATCCTTACAGCATTCGTTACGGGCAGAAATGATGTTCTCCACGGTGGAGTCTTTAAGGCCAGCAATTATGGCAAGGAGGATAAGAATCCATGGGGCTAAAACAAGAGTTTCATCCCAAAAGCTATGGAAGTCTTTTTGTTTTAATTTTAAGCCACATTGCAGAAGGAGGGCCTTAAGAGCTTGCAATTGCGGCGTCCTCTGGTGGGGAGGGAAGTTGCCCATTGCCGCGTGGTGTTGTTTGATGGGGGGCCTGGGCTGGGACACTCCTGAATCAAAGAGACTGAGAAAATAATAACCCAGATCAAAGATGATAGACCAGAGGATAATCATGCAAACCACAAGTCCTAATTCTGGGGCCAGCTGAGACATACGGATAGATTGTTTAGGACCCACGTGTCTTGTGCTTAGTGGGGGGGGTCCAACACAGGCTTAGGGCCGTGCGGCAGTGTGTGCCTTACTGGGGGGGGGAAGGTGAGGACAAACAAAGGAAGAAAAGGGGGGGGAAGGGGCTGCCTGCTCACCCACAAGCAACCGTTAGCCATTTTTCTCTCACCAATGAAGAACTGGGCGCTTTGCTCGTCGAACTTTCAGGGACGAGGCATCGCCGAGGGGGCTACTGGCCGAAGGGGCTTCTCGAAGAACTGGGCGTTTTGCCGTTCTGCCAAACGCCGAGGGGCTGCTCACCGGCTCACCGGACGTTCAACGGGGCATCTCGCCAGATGCCGATGGGGCAGGGGGGTCACGGATGGGGTGTCTCGCTAAAACACCGACGTCAGGGCAGAGGGTCCCTGTTCAGGCGCCAGATGTTGGGGTCCCCCCCAAGGCCAGCTCAGGAGGGACGATAGGGTCTCTGCCGAATTGGGGTGAGCAGCGCGGAGTCACAACACAGACTCCGGGAGTTGGGTGAAAGTGGAAGCGAGAATCCACAAACTAAGTATGTTCAGATCATGTCGTGCCACACCTTGGATAACAAGTGAAGTGGAAACATAATGCTGCATTATTAAGTGTCCTGTTAGGAAAGTGTTAAGTGGGCAGTGGTGTGTCTAGAATACATGTTCACACTCAAAAGTAACTTGGAGGGTGAGAACTAGAAGGCCTCAGAGAGGGCAAGGAGATCACATACATTCCTGTGCTGTTGGAAGCGTATTCCTCTCAGTGTAGTCTTTCTTTCTCTAATATAAAGGACCTGGAAAAAGAAGACGAATTAAGAATTGCTCACGTGCATCTGAAAGAGCACCAAGAAACTATCAACGAGCTCAGGGAAGTAGTTTCTGAGAAGACAGCTGAGATAGCAGATGTGCAAAGGGACTTAGAACATGCAAATGCTACTTTAGAAGCCCGGGTATGTATTTTAAACTCACGTAAGTAACTAGGAGACTGAACCAGCTAGCTCTTCTGTGTAGTGAAACTGGATGTGAATTAACCTAAAACTGAAGACAGGTAAAAAAATTTCCATAGTCAATCTACTTGGCTTTTTTGTGTGTACCCTAACTTATTGTATGATTATCTTAAGACTCAAGAGCTCCAAGAAAAAGAAGATCAACTTATTAGAGCAAAAGATGATCTCAAGGATTTTATGTATCAAACGGAGCAATTGAAGAAGCAAATCAAAACCCAGAATTCAGCTCTGGAATTCACAGAAACAGAGAAGTTAAGGCTGACTCAGAAACTTCATGAAAACCTTGAAGAAATAAGAATCATTACTGAGGAAAATGATGGCCTAAAAATTGTGGAGGAAACCCTCAGGACAGAGCGAGACCAACTGAGGGAAAGCCTTAGAGACACAGAAGTTAATGTAAGTTATGCCCATTCCGCTTGCTATATGTTGTTTTCTGGCAATAATGCATCCTTCTTTGCAACAAGTGACATTGTTGGCAAGTAGGAAATAATACAACCTGTCAGTATACTTGAACTTTTTAAATTCTATAACCAGTGTTTCTTAATGAATTTCATCCTGCACATATATATTGACTCAATTGTCAAAGTAAAGAAATGTGTATTTATGTATGTATGTATATATAAACATAGACCCAAATATATATACCACAGAGTTGTTTATTATAGTGACTTGTAATAAAAATGGGAAACAATTTTAGTGTACCTTAGAAAGAAATTGAGTAATATGTCAAAACCCTATAGAAGCCTTCAAAAAAGAAACCAACTTGAAAGTCTTATTGGAAGCTCAAAAACTTAACCACTAACAGAGAAGCAAGCTGTTAAATTTTACGTGTGTGTGTGTGTGTGTGTGTGTGTGTGTGTGTGTGTGTAATGTCTTTGTTTCCTTTTAATGTTTTTGTTATGTATTAATTATGCATAATAATGAGTTTCATTATGACATGTTCTTTAGTATTTGCTTGTATGCATATTTGTATACTGTGTTATGTGTGTAGTGTGCTTTGTGTGCTGTAGGCATGATTATGTGCCCTTGGCAGCACCCCATTGGTTGTGATGGCCACAGTGGAACATTGGATGCCCTGCTCTATTAATCTTCCACCTGGTCTTCTTTGGGCGGGAGTCTCTATTTACTGATTCCAGAGCTTACAGGGCTCTGAAGATTCTCAAGTCTCTATTCTCCTGTAAGACTGAGGTTACAGTGGCCATACCAGCTGTTTTACATGAGATCTAGAGATTTGAACTCTGAACAGTCTCTGGCTCTTAACACTTGCACAGGAAGCATACTTAACTCATGAGCGAATTTCACTTTAATTCACCCCTTATTTCTTCCTTTTGTCTCCCACTTGATCCCTTTCCTCTTCCCAACTTGCTCACCCCCTTTCTCCTTTCTTTCCTTTTTTTGGTAACTCAGTGAGATTCATTAACATTGCTTACAAGAGCAGGTGTGAGAGTTTGTTTACAAGACCATTGTGTACCTTACCAGTGGCCACACCATTGAAGAAAATGTCTCCCTCTCTCCAATTAACCATTAACTATGTATAAATCCTCAGGGAGGAGGTGGGGCACCATGACCTCCTACACAGGATGTTGAGAAACCCAGTTTGAGAATGGAATCACAGCTGTGGTGAAGCAAGAGAGTAATACTATAATATGCCTGGAAGTCTGCATTCCACACCAACTTCTCCCATTTCTTCCAGCTCATGCATTCTCTCTGGTCCCTCTTCTGAAATATTCCCTAAGCCTTGGGTAAGTAATATAGATGCCCTGTTTATGGCTGGACATGTAACACTCACTTATTCAGTTGTGAGGCTCTACTGGTACAAATGACCACTGTAATAAGCAGATTTTGTGACCAAAGCTGAGAGCAGCACTGATGTATAGGTAGAAATGTGGTTATTTAGATGACACTTGATAGGCACATCATGTCCATTTAGCCAAAAAGCAGCAGAAGCTTCCACAATAGGGCCTGTGACCCTCCCAGCCATAGACTAGTGACCAGGTTCACAGTACCAACTGTTTATTTCTTGAAGTAGAAAGAGCATGGGGAGACAAGCACAGGAAGTTTTCTAACAACAGAGACATAAAAGCAGGCTCACAGTGTTGCTCAGTAATAGAACTCTTGCCTAGCATTCACGGGCCCTGGGTTCAAGCTCCAGTTTTACAATTACAAACAAGTAAAAACATAATTAATTTTTTGTATAATAATCAGATAAGTCACTGTTCTTTTAAGGGTGTCTTAAAGCAAAAAGAACTAAGAATTGCTCGTGTAGCTCAGAAGGAACACCAAGAAACTGTCAACATGCTCAGGGGGCTTGTTTCTGAGAATCCACATGAAAATCGATTTAGAATATTCAGAGACTAACTTTAAAAAATGTACTTTTGGAAAGGAATGGGCACTCCCTTGATTTGGCATCTAGTTTGTTCATGTCTAAAACCTTTGGGGATATAAATGGCTCAGTCATATTGGGAAACAACTTGGTACTTTTCCTGCTGAACTTAACACTGCCATAAGGCCTAGCATTTCCACTCCTTGGGTATGTACCTAAGAGGAGGAGTGCATACTTCTACAAAAACTACAAGAATGTTCATAGCAGCTTTACTCAAAAAATGGGAAAAATGAAACCAATCTTAAATGTTTATCAATGCAAAAATGAATGAATAATATTATCCATACATTCAAAAGTAAACAAAACTGATCCAAGTTGATAAAAATCAGAATAGGGTTACTTCTAGGAAGGGGAAACATAGATACTTTATGCAGTGCTAGAGATGTCCTTTAGTTTGATCTGGGTTATACTTTTATAGATGCATGCATACATCAAGGGGAATTGAGCTACACACTTAACTTATACCTCAAAAGAAAATTATGTGAATTGATGTGGAAAATTAATGGGAATAACATGGAAAAACTGATGTCTTCGTATGTTTAGAAACTATTCGTTATCCTTTCCTTTAAACATCGGTATCTTAACATAGTTTCATGATATTTTCAGATTCAAGAACTGAAGGCAAATGAACTTGAACTTTTTAAGTTAAAAGGAGAAGTCAGTGAAGCCCAGAAACAACTCAAGGAACAAGGCAAAACTCTGGTAAAGGTAGAGATGGAGAATTTAAATTTGGCTCAGAAACTTCATGAAAACATTGAAGAAATAAAGTCTCTGGTAACAGAAAGAGAGAACCTAAGAAAAGCAGAGGAGACACTCAAACTGGAAAGAGACCAACTTAAGGAGAACTTACAGGAAGTCACAGCTAAAGTGAGTGGTGTGCTTTCTTCCTGCCCAGTACACACTATTCTTAGTGCAAAACCATTCTTCTGGAAAAGAACATATATTAGAGGTAGAAAGGTAAATGTTATAATCTTTTAAGAGGCAGCTTAGCAATGTCTTTTTTTTTTAAATTATAAGTACATTCATTTGGTGGCATGACAGTACCACTTGTAGGAACTTATCCTACCAATATGTTCTTCACTCATTGGACAGAAATACAACATTCTTCAGTAGGGTGTGATATGTGGTGATGAAAATCTGGAAGTAACCCAGGTATCCACCCACAAGGCACATGGTAAATGAAGTTCCTCCTATAACAGACTTCTGAGCCTAGGAATAGGGTGCTCCAAAAAAATGGGTGCAGGAAAGTAAAAGAGCAGGTGGCAAAGTCGGGCAGGGAGCAGGACTGGAAGGACAGGCTAGGGTCAGGAATTTGCACCTCACATCCTTCAGCCCTGTTCCAATCAGAGACATGAGATAGGACTAGTTTCTACCTGAGCACACACTTTTCTTAAATTATGCTTAAAGTAATTAATCATTAAGAAAAATAATGTTCTTTCATATTATCACATTTTTCTTCTAATAAAGGATCTAGACACACAACAAGAGCTAAAAATTGCTCTCTTGCATTTGAAAGAACAAGAAGAAAGTATTGATAAACTCAGACAGAAACTTGAAGAAAAGACAACTCAAATTTCAGATATTCAGAAAGATTTAGATAAATCAAAAGATGAGTTACAAGAAAAGGTATATATCTTGTTGTTCTTAACACAGTATGTCCATAATCATTTGTGGGATGGGAAAGGATCTTGATGTGTTTAAGTAAAGACAAGTTGAGCACTCCTAATCTGATGCCTGAAGTCAAAGGTTTCTGAGCACCTGTGAGACTCAAAAACTTGGTCTTGAGAGCATTTCAGATCAAGGGTGTTGAACCAGTGATGTCAGCACAGACACTCTAAAATCTGAAGTACTTGTGCTGCCAAGCATTTCAGATAAGGAAGCTCAATTTTGAATATACATAGATAAGAAATAGACACTATTTTCCCCCTTGAAGTAATTATATTTGCATTCTAATTTATTTTATAATTATCTCAAGATCCAAGAACTTCTGATGAAAGAGCTTCAGCTTTTTAAAGAAGATATCAGTAAAAATTATACCAAAATGACTGAAATAGAACAATTGAAGAAACAATGTGAGGCCCAACACTTATCTGTGCAGAGTGTGGCTACAAGTAATTTTCACTTGATTAAAAATGTTTATGAAAACCTTGAAGAACTAAGAAATGTAGCTAAGGAATGCAATGAGCTAAGGAAGACAAAAGAGTCTCTCAAAATGGAAAGAGACCAATTCAGAGAATCCATAAGAAAAACAAAAACTAGAGTGAGTTCAGAATCTTCCCTGTTCATAGCTATAAAAATCTAGTTTGTTTTAAAAAAAAATGGGTTATTTAAAGTTTGTTTTGTTTGGCTTTTTATTTTAATTTCTGGAAACTTCTGAGAACAGTGAAGGTGGGTGGGAAAACAACATAATTTTTACATGAAAGGGAAGCATAGAAGCATATTTTATTTAAATGTTTATATTTTTAATAACTTCAAGTCTGTATATATTTTGATCATATTTGCTCCCACATTGCTCTCTTACTCCCCTCTCACTGAACCATTTTCTTCCCAACTAGTACCTCTCCTACTTTCAATGTCTTTTTATGGTCTATTGTTATTTGCCACCCACTGAATGTAATTAGACGTGATTGCATGAGCATGGGTTGGGGGTTATTCAGTTGTGTGTGGGCAACTAACCAGTGGCTACACCATTAAAGAAAGTAATTGTCAGCTGGATATGGTGGTGCATGCCTTTAATCCCAGCACTCAGGAGGCAGAGGTAGGAGGATCACCATGAGTTCAAGGCCACACTGAGACTACCTAGTGAATTCCAGGTCAGCCTAAGCTAGAGTGAAACCCTACCTCAAAAAAAAAAAAAAAAAAAAAGTGATTGTTGGGCTAGAGAGATTGTTTAGTGGTTAAGGCACTTGCCTGCAAAGACTGAGGACCCAGGTTCAGTTCCCCAATATCCATGTAAGCCAGATGCACAATGTGGCACATGCATCTAGAATTTGTTTGCAGTGGCTAGAGGCTCTGGCATGCCCATTCTTTCTGTCTGTCTCTTTTCTCTCTATCTTTCTCTGCTTACAAATAAGTAAATAAATGAAAATTTTTAAAAAGAAAGTGATTGTCCCCCTCCAAGAAAAAAATCTTATTTTTAAAGATGCCAAATGTGGGTTAGAAAATGCTATTTAATTTTTCATTTTTAAGAAAAGATTTGGGCTGGAGAGATGGCTTAACAGTTAAGGTGTTTGCTTGAGAAGCCTAAGGAGTCCTAGTTCAACTGTCCAGTACCCATGTAAGCCAGATGCACATGTGTGTGGAGTTTGCAGTGGCTAGATGCCCAGTCTCTCTCTTTCTCTCTCTCTCTCTCTCTCTCTCATAAATAAATAAATTATAAAAATAAAAGATTTGTTGGGGCAAGGAGATGACTCAGTGGGTAAAAGTTCTTGCCATGTAAACATGAGGACCTATGTTTGGGTCCCCAGTACCCTTGTAAAGACCAGGTGTGGTGGCATGCTCCTAGCACTGGGGCATCAAAGACAGGGGAATTCCTCAAGCTGGCTGGCTGGCCAGCTAGTCTTGCTGAATTGGTGAGCTGTAGGTTCAGTGAGACCATACCTCAAAAAATCACGTGAAGACAGAGGCTCCCAAAACCTCATCACTGAAGCAGAACTAAAATGACCCCAATGTGGCTCAGGGAAACTCGCGGAAGAGGGGGCGGAAAGATTGTTAGAGTTACAAGTTGGGGTTTTATGCACAGAGACTGGGAAATACCCCCCAGAATTCTTGACTAACCTCATAATGCATGACCCACATTCCCCATTGATGAGGGTCCCTTTGAAAGTGGGAGGACAGGGAGGAGGACAATGGAACCAATACTATGAATGTAAAATCAGAATAATATAAATAAATAATATATATATTAATAAAAAAATCAAGTGAAGAATGACTGAGGAAGAGACACAATATGTACATGCACTCACACATGTACACACCCATATGAATACTCATACATATGCAGACAGGCAAACACAACAAAGATTTCATTTTCTGAAACAAATAACATTCTAAATGGAAAAATACATGAAGGATTAAATTTGAAAAAGACTACCCCTTTCTATATCTCTGTAATAGAGTTCTAGATATGGCTTTTTATTGATAAAGTTAGAAGGGAAAAAGTAAGATAGAGTTGTGTTTTTTTTTTATAGAGGGAGGTTCTTGACTTTTTATATTTGAAACATTTCTTTTTAAGCCCAGTTGAATCCTTGAAAAAAAACAACAAAGTTCAGACAAATACTTTCATGAAATGAATCTGATACTTTTCATTTCATATTTGAATATTAATGTTGAAAACATCATATTCAGTATCAACAAAAACACTAGGTCCTAACTAAATTCATAGACAGTTTTATCCATTTGACAAGCCTAGTCAGCAAACATTCTTCTAGGCACTAAAGTTACCAAGTCACACAACTTGGAGAAACTGTGGAGGGGGGGGGATTGTTATTTTGTTTTATATTTCTTTATGAAATGTGAAATACAAACATCATTATGGCATTTTCTTTCTTTGTATCAGGACCATCAGAACCACAAAGAGGGTATACAACATAAAATGAAGTTACTACATGATGCAAAACAACACCCTGCAGAAAAACTAAGAGGAAAGTGCCGCCAGATAAAAGTAAGTGTTCTCCATAAAAACTCATGTGCATGTTGCTCCTATTCCAAAGATATACAAAAGCCTCAAATGGAGCAAAGGGAGCCTATATGAAGTGAATAGGTAGTGACCAGGGTTTTTCTAAGCCTTATTATCAGATACAGAATGCATGAGTATACTTACACATAGGCACGCAGAAACCTTCCCTTTCAGGTATCAGATTAGGACCAATTTACATGTCAAATGTGTTCTTTTGCTTTCCCCCAACACCTGTTCCTTATCATGTTACCACCCTGTCTTGGTCACTTTAACCTAAGATTCTGGAAAGGCGAGTTTGTGATTGTTTCTAGGCCTCACTGATACTGAGCAATCCTTGAAAGCACTAAAGGGTTCCGCCAGTCAGGCATGGAGATGGGGGAAGAGCTGTCTAAATGGAAGACACAATGATACTAAGCTCCTGGGGCACAGCCTGCCCAGTGTTCAAGGGGCATCAAGACCAGGAAAGGTTAATGAGGAGGAGAGTCAGAGCTAATGGAAAGGAGCAGACCAAGAGGCCACAAAAGCTCTCTGAGTTCACACAAGAGAAATAGTCTGACTTACTTTTTTTTTTTTTTTTTGGGGGGTGGTTTCGAGGTAGGGTCTCACTATAGCTCAGGCTGACCTGGAATTGACTATGTAGTCTCAGGGTAGCTTCGAACTCTCAGCAATCCTCCTAACTCTGCCTCCTGAGTGCTGGGATTAAAGGCATGCACCACCACACCCAGCTTCTGACTTACATTTTTTTTTTTATTTATTTATTTTTTTTGGAAAGAGACAGAGAGGATCTGTGTCTCATGTGGTCAAGTGCGGCATTGAAAATCTGGCTAAACGTGGGACCTGGAGATTGGAACCGCTGGAGATTGGAACCAGTGTTCTTAGGCTTAGGAGGCAGGCGCCTTAACCCCTAAGCCATCTCTCCAGCCCCTGACTTACATTTTAAAGGAGATCTGAATGTTGTATTGAAAATTGGGTGAAAGCAGAAAGACTCATTTCAATAATCTAGCCAGAGGTAGTAGAGTGGTAGCAGATGTGGTGGTAAAAAGTGTTTCTATTCTGAACATGTAATTGAAGTAACGCTTTAAGAACCTTTCTGTTATTTGTGTAGGCTATCTCATTCTTGGCAGATGTATTTCACGTGCTGTTCCATATGGTTAGGTAGTTCATCGTGAGACAAAGGCAGGAAACCCCTCTCAAGCCTCCCAGACTGAGGAACACATTGTGAGGAGATGCATTCTTTTTCCCTCCTTTTCCCCCTGTTTCATCCTTCCCCCTGTGCTCTGGCCAGTTTGTCATCTGCCTGGTGTTTAGTTACCTGAGCATATGGGCTCAGTTTTATTACACTTATCCCCTGAGCTGGGTACTGTACTAGGTCCTTGACCTTAGGAAATCAGTGTTATTACTCCTTTTATGAAAAAGGAAGTTAAGAGAAGAAGTTTAGCAGTTGCTCAGTGTTATAAAGAAGTAAAGTAGTAAAGTCGGAATTTGATTCTGCCAGGCCCAAGTTTAAATCTTGGGTATAGAAATACTTTTACAAATTTCATTTTATTTCCTTCAGTCTGTGTTTGTATCTATTCCATACCTTATGTGTGTGTGTGTGTGTGTGTGTGTGTGTGTGTGTGTGTGTGTGTGTCTTGAACCACTAGAAAACTTTCTGGCAATTATAGACATCATATTGTTTTGAAAAAATGACTCAGTGACTTCCCCAGTTCAACTGGAATCTGAACTCCAGTGATAATACAGGCGTAGAAAGCAGTACTGGCAAGTCACAAAATGTGTGAACTGTCTGTGCACCTGGCTTTACCTGCAAACACATATGTTGTATAACTATAAGCCAACATTCAACCTGAGTGTGATGCATACTAAAGTGAATTCATGTGACTTTTTCTTCACACTTTGCCACTGCTTATTCAAATCATGCATGTTTAAAAAAAAAACTTTAAAAATGCCTCAAAATGATAATAGTTTCTGATTTTGTTGTATTTGCCAATATTTGTTTGAATTTCCATGTTATATGTCTTTTGTATAATCCACAATCAGGGCAATTGCTTACAGACCCTCACAGCAGATTTTGCCCACTTCTCTGGGTTCTAATTCAGCATAATTTTCTTCTTTCTCTTTTTTCCTTTTTCCCTTATGTTTTCTTCTTTGGATACCAGCTGAAAGCCTAAGTGTGTTTTTCCTGATTCACTGGGACTTTTTACCTTTTATCAGTAAATTTCCTTTGCGTCACTCAAAACTTAATTAATATCCATTTCTTTCAAATGCAAAGATCTTAATTTCTTCCCAAAAGAAAGTTTTAAAGTATAATTTTTGTTAAAATTCTAACTTTGGAGCTACTTTGTGTTAAATTGGATGAATTCTGATTTCCTTTAGGAGCTTCTGAAGAGATATTCAGAAATGGATACTGATTATGAATGCTTGGATAGATTGTCTCTTGACTTGGAGAAGGAAATTGAAACCCAAAAGGAACTTTCAGTCAGAGTAAAAGGAAACCTCTACCTTCCATACTCACAAACCAAACAGATTCAAAAACTTCTTGCAGAACACCAAAGGTGTTCCATAGAATTCCACAGAGTCATGAAGAAACTTAAGGTACCACCTGTTTTAATATCCACATGAAATTTTATCTATACATTTCATTGTATTTAAGCCCTTCTTTAGAAGGTGACATATGTAGTGTTTGTATCACCAAATTAAAGATTATATGGTTCTGAAAATGGAATTCATTGAACAAAACTTGAGCTCTGCCTAAGGGCTTGAACAGTGTAAGGGTGCTCAGAAGACATATATGAGTCACATCTCAAAGATGTCATAATCTGGTGAGGCAGATGTATCACAAGTACTGAGTGCAGTGATGGAGGTATGCACCCATCCCATGTGTAAGAAGTTGCAGAAAATGAGGCTGTAGTAGAAGCCAGACTCAAGCATAAAGCTTGGAGTTCATTTTGTAGGTGACACAGAGCCTATGGACAGTCATTTTAAGCAGTGGTAGGAATGTGCTGAAATTACCATTTCAATGGGGGAGGTACAAAAAGAGATAAGAGGCAGTGGTCCAGATGGGGTATGGTGTGTAGGTGTGTAACTATACACCTAGGGAAAGTTCTTTGGGGTAAAGGGAACACAGGGATTAAAGGAAATGCTTAGCAGCTGAAAATGTAGTCAATAGTGGAAGTAAGGGAGAGAAGTTTGAATGGAGTCCCAAGATGACTTCTTAGCTAGGTTTGTGTGTAGGAAAGGGTGGGGGGAACAGGAGGTATCAGGAGTTTGATTTGAACTAGTTGAAGTTGAAGCACCCTGTGGTTCCATTCCAGAAGAGAATCAAGAAAGCACTTAGTGTGCTAGGGTTTGCCAGGAGAAAAGTCAAGGCTAAAATTTGGACTTCAATACCATGATACTGTGTTATAGATAATATAACATGGGTAAGATCATCTAGGAAGCATAAGAGGAAAACAGCAAAATATGTAAATATCTAAGATAGTATAAGAAAAATGAACAAAACATGGGATCAAAGCTAGATAAATCCAAGAGACCAAAGAGAACTAAGCAGAAGTGCTGTCACTGAAATACATGAGTGAGAGCATGTCCCAGATGAAGCTACTAGGGTGGAAATGCTTCAGAGACTTGACTATGGGATGACAGTGTTACCTCAATTCCTGATAATGGACTCAATGAAGGTTGTTGTCTGATCAGTTCCTAGCAAGTTGAGGAATGGTTGAGGAAATGAGAAGCATGTATCTGACCTATCTTGATTCCTTAGATTCTGTTAATCATTGTGCCAATCCTGAGAGTCAGACATCCAGTACTTGCATCTGACTGTGCTGGGAAACAAAAACTAGAAGCATAATGACACAGTTTTGGTTATCCAGTCAAGGTTGGCAGGACGCTGCATTGAATATTTCAAATGCTTAATTTAGGTGGCTGCCAGTTTAACAAAAAAAAAAAAAAATGAGACAGCATGTAAGGGAGAAAGGACCACGTAGCAGTTTAAACATGCTGAATATGAGATACTGCTAAGACATCCAGGAGGTATATCCAATAGGAAGTCATATATGGAAGAGTAGATGGCAAGAGGAGACAGTTAAGGATAAAGAGTAGTTGCTTCCTTCATCCCCACTTGCCTCCTCACCATTTTCAAGGGCTCAAAGTACACTCTAAATGCAGTAAGAGTTTCATTTCTTTTTCTTCAAGTATGTGTTAAGCCATGTTACAAGGATAAAGGAAGAACAGCATGAATCTATCAATAAACTTGGATTTGCCTTTGTTGATGAAGTAGAGAAGCAACATGAATTGCAAATTAAAATTCAGTGTCTTGAGCTGGATTACAATGTACCAGCATCCAGAGAATTAAAGGAATTCAAATTGAACCTGAATATCGACCTTCATATTGAGGTATATTTTATTTCAAATAGATTTAATGATTTTAAACCTTTTTTATCAAATAAAAATGTACCTTTCCATATGTCTAAAGCCATTTTAATTTGAGCAAGACTTCCACAAAAAAACTAACTAAATAAATAAATAAAAATTAAAAATAAGTGCTGAAAAAGCCGGGCATAGTGGTGCATGCCTTTAATCCCAGCACTTGGGAGGCAGCAGTGGGAGGATCACTGTGAGTTTGAGGCCATCCTGAGACTACATAGTGAGTTCCAGGTCAGCCTGGGCAAGAATGAGACCCTACCTTGAACCCCCCCCCCAAAGAAAGGGTCTGGAGAGATGGTTTAGTGGTTAAGGCACTTGCCTACAAAGCTTAAGGACCAAGGTTCAATTCCCCAGTACCCATGTAAGCCAGATGCACAAATTGGCGCATGCATCTGGAGTTTGTTTGCAGTGGCTGGAGGCCCTAGCACCCATATTCTTTCTCTCTCATAAATAATTATTTTTTAATTTTTTAAAATTAGAAATAGCTTGCTGAGTGACACCTGACCACACATAATGACTACCAAGTGATGTCTTAGGCTCCTGTCACAGACACAGAAATCAACAACATCAGCAAGTGAGGAGTCATAGACCATTGGACTAGGTTTTCCAATACCTCCGAAAATTCTTACACTTGTTACTAAAAGAAGTCTTGTCACTGTCACAGCCCCACAAAGACTGTCTTGCTTTCTCTCCCTGGCAATGCAAAGCTGACAGCCAATTCCTAACATGAATAACAGGCCTGCTGGAGACACAAAACATCAATTTCCAGAAGCAATTGAGATATCTAGGCACAAATTAGAATTTATAGGCGTCCCTCTGTCACATTAGACTGTATTGCCACATTTTGTAATGCAAATAACTATAATAAAGTTTAAACTAGAATTATAATTCTAATTTGCTTTAAAATATTGAGAATTAGATATTTTCTCCTTTTTGTGACTTTTTAAAAATTTATTTATTTATTTATTTTATTTTATTTTATTTTTTTGTTTTTTTTGAGTAGAGTCTTATTCTAGGCCAGGCTAACCCAGAATTCATTATGTCATCTCAGAACTCCACTCTCCATCATATCCCCTCCCTCTCTCCATTAGTCTCTTTTTTTAATATGATGTCATCCTCTTTTACTTCTACTATGAGGGTCTTATGGAGGTATTGCTAGGCACAGCAAGGTCATGGATATCAAGGCCAATTTCTGTCTGGGCAGTTGCATTGTAGGGAGTCGTACCCTTCCTTTGGCTCTTCCATTCTATCCGCCCCTCTTCCGCAATGATCCCTGAGCCTTGGAGGGTGTGACAGAGATGTTTCAGTGCTTGGCACTTCTCCATCCCTTCTTCTCAGCACTATGTTGCCTCTTGGATCATCCCAGTGGTCATCGCCATCTGAAAGAGAAGCTTCTCTAACCAGAAGTGAGAGTAGCATTAATATGTGAATATGAGCATTAAGTGTAGTATTTTCCGGGCAGCTTGGTGGGAATAGTATATACATTTAGATAAGGGCATGCTTTATACCCCTAAGGTTTATGACCTTACCTACCATAGACTTTGCTTAGGTTTTTCAGTACCAGGCATGTATTCCCTCCCGTAGAGAGGGCCTTCAGTCCAATTATAGAGCAGTTGGTTACCCCACGAGTAGACATGCCACTATTGCACCCGTTCAGTCTTTGGGCCTGTCTGGCCAAATTTGAATATTCAGCGTCCACTGTTTTCACTGCTGATGACTTCTGTCTCCCATACTCTGCATGCAGTGCATCTTTTCCCAGCTTTCAGTTGGCTGGTCTACAGGGAGAAGGTTTTCTGCTCAGCACCAGCTTGCTTTCTCAGTGACCTTGCCTCTCATGCAAGAGATGTCTTCAGCAATAGGGTCTTACTATCTGTTTCTCAGGGGAAACCAAGGGCTTTGGCAAAAGCCTTTAATGTTTTGGAGGCTACCAGGACCTCCTTGGCCAACAACTCACTGGAAGGTATCCCATCCCAGGTACTGAAAATTTTCTAGTAACAGTCTACAGCTTCTAGATGTACCATTATTCAAAAAAGTAGTTTTACATAAGTCTTATTCACAATCTTTTGAAATTAGATTGACCCTCCCCTTGCCCTTCTTTTTATGCATTCTCTACCCATGGCCTTGGTTAGGCCATTCCCTCCTTGTAATCAGTCCTTCCACTTACATATGTGCAATACCATACACTTCAGTCCTTCCCTTTCCTCCGTCCCTTATAGCCTTTTACCAGCTTACTGGTTTCTGGTACCAATTTTTGGTTCCAGTTCACACACAAGTCTGTCTATTTGTAGCTAGGATCCACATATGAGAGAGAACATGTGACGTTTGGCTTTCTGAGCCTGGGTTACCTCACTTAGTATAATCCTTTCCAGATCCATCCATTTCCCTGCAAATTTCATAATTTCATTTTTCTTTACCGCTGAGTAGAACTCCATTGTGTAAATGTACCACATCTTTATTATCCATTCATTTGTGGTGGGACATCTAGGCTGCTTCCATTTCCTAGCTATTGTGAATAGAGCGGCAATAAACATGGTTTTGCAAGTATCTCTAAGGAAGTGAGAAGAGTCTTCTGGATATATGCCTAGGAGTGCTATAGCTGGATCATATGGTAAATCTATTTCTAGCTGTCTCAAAAACCTCCACACTGATTTCCACAATGGTTGGACCAGGTTACATTCCCACCAACAGTGTAGAAGTGTTCCTCTTTTTCCGCATCCACGCCAACACTTATTGTCATTTGTTTTCTTGATGGAAGCCATTCTGACAGGAGTGAAATGGAATCTCAAAGTGGTTTTAATTTGCATTTCCCTGATGGCTAAGGATGTGGAACACTTTTTCAGATGTTTATATGCCATCTGAATTTCATCTTCTGTGAATTCTCTATTTAGTTCCATAGCCCATTTTTTAACTGGGTTGTTTGAATTCTTATTATTCTGTTTTTTGAGTTCTTTGTATATTCTGGATATTAATCCTCTGTCAGATGTATAGCTGGCAAAGATTTTCTCCCATTCTGTAGGTTGTCTTTTTGCTCTACTCACAGTGTCCTTTGCTGTACAAAAGCTTTGTAATTTCATGAGGTCCCATTGGTTGATTAGTGATTTTATTCGCTGAGCAATTGGGGTTATATTCAGAAAGTCCTTACCTATGCCAATATGTTGAAGGGTTTCCCCTACTTTTTCCTCTAGCAGGTTCAGAGTTTCTGGTCTGATATCAAGGTCCCTGATCCATTTGGATTTGACTCTTGTGCATGGAGAAAGACAAGGATCTATGTTTATCCTTTTACATACCGATGTCCAGTTTTCCCAACACCACTTGTTAAAGGTGCTATCTTTTCTCCAATTAATATTTTTGGCATTTTTGTCAAAAATCAGGTGGCTGTAGCTGCTTGGATTAATATTTGGGTCTTCTATTCTGTTCCATTGATCTACCTGTCTGTCCTTGTGCCAGTACCATGCTGTTTTTGTTACTATGGCTTTGTAATATAACTTAAAATCGGGTATGGTTATACCACCTGCCTGATTTTTGTTTCATAAAATTGTTTTGGCTATTCGAGGTTTTTGTGTTTCCAGATGAATTTTAGGATTGTTTTTTCTATTTCCGTGAAGAAAGCTATTGGGATTTTAATAGGGATCGCATTAAATGTATAGATTGCTGTTGGTAAGATTGACATTTTCACAATATTGATTCTTCCAATCCAGGAGCATGGGATGTCTTTCCATTTGCTTGTGTCTTCTGTAATTTGTCGCTCGAGTTTTTTAAAGTTCTCATGGTAGAGATCCTTCACTTCCTTGGTTAAGTTTATTCCAAGGTATTTTATTTTTTTGAGGCAATTGTGAATGGGAGAGATTCCCTGATTTCATCGTCTGCACGTTTGTTGTTAGTATATAGAAAAGCTACTGATTTTTGTGTGTTTATTTTGTATCCTGCTACATTGCTAAAAGTGTTTATCAGCTCTAACAGTTTGCAGGTAGAGACTTTAGGGTCTGTTAGGTATAGAATCATATCGTCTGCAAATAATGATAATTTGATCTCTTCCCTTCCAATTTGTATCCCCTTTATGAGTGTCTCTTGCCTTATTGCTGTGGCTAAGACTTTCAGTACTATATTAAATAGTAGTGGGGAAAGTGGGCACACTTGTCTTGTTCCTGAATTTAGAGGAAAAGCTTCAAGTTTTTCCCCATTTAGTATTATGTTGGCTGTAGGTTTGTCATAAATAGCTTTTATTATGTTGAGATATGCTCCTTCTATTCCCAGTTTCTGTAATACTTTCACCATGAAGGGGTGTTGGATTTTGTCAAATGCCTTTTCTGCATCTATTGAGATGACCATATGATTTTTGTCCTTCAGACCATTTATATGGTGTATTACATTTATGGATTTGCGTATGTTGAACCATCTCTGCATCTCTGGGATAAAGCCTACTTGGTCAGGGTGAATAATCTTTCTGATAAATTCTTGTATTCTGTTTGCCAGTATTTTGTTGAGAATTTTTGCATCCATGTTCATGAGGGAGATTGGTCTATAATTTTCTTTTTTTGATCTGTCTTTGTCCGGTTTGGTTATCAGGGTGATGCTGGCTTCATAGAAGGATTTTGGTAGAGTTCCTTCCTTTTCTATTTTATGGAAAAGGTTGAGAAGCATTGGCGTTAGATCCTCCAGGAATGTCTGGTAAAATTCAGCAGTGAATCCATCTGGGCCTGGGCTTTTTTCAGTTGGGAGACTTTTTATAACTGCTTGAATCTCTGTGGCTGTTATAGTTCTATTTAAATGGTTTATCTCTTCTTGATTTAATTTTGGTAGGTCATATGAATCAAGGAATTCATCCATTTCTTTCAGGTTTTCAAACTTAGAGGCATATATATTCTTAAAGTATGTCCGTATGATTTTCTGAATTTCTTTGGTATCTGTTGTGATGTTGCCTTTTTCATCTCTAATTTTATCAATTTTTGTCTCTTCTCTCTTTCTTTTGGTCAGATTTGCTAAGGGTTTGTCAATCTTGTTTATCCTTTCAAAGAACCAACTCTTTGTTTCATTGATCTTTTTGATTGTTTTTTTGGTTTCCATTTCATTAATTTCTGCCCTAACCTTTATTATTTCTTCCCGTCTACTAATTTTTGGTTTGCCTTATTCTTCTTTTTCCAAGGCCTTAAGGTGAAGCATTAAATTGTTTAGTTGTGAACTCTCCAATTTCTTAATATATGCACTTAGGGCTATAAATTTCCCTCGTAGGACTGCTTTCATTGTGTCCCAAAGGTTTTGGTATGTTGTATTCTCATCATCATTTGATTCTACGAATTTCTTGATTTCCTTTTTAATTTCTTCAATGACCCATACATCATTCAATAAAGTGCTGTTTAGTCTCCATGAGTTTCTGTATGCTCTGTATATTTTCTTGTTGCTAATTTGCAGTTTAATCCCATTGTGGTCAGAAAATGTACAAGGGATTATTTCAATTTTCCTGTATTTGTTAAGATTTGATTTGTGTCCTAGTATATGGTCTATTTTAGAAAATGTCCCATGTGCTGCTGAGAAAAATGTATATTCTGTAGCATTTGGATGGAATGTTCTGTATATATCTGTTAGGTCCATTTGTTCCATGGTATCATTTAATGCAGATGTCTCTCTGTTTATTTTTTGCTGGGTAGACCTGTCAAGTGATGAGAGTGGGGTATTGAAGTCACCCACTACTATTGTGTTAGGAGATATCTCTGACCTTAATTCTAATAGTGTTTGTTTGATGAAATTGGGAGCCCCATGTTAGGGGCATATATGTTTAGGATTGTAATGTCCTCCTGTTGGAGTGTTCCTTTAATCAGTATAAAGTGACCTTCTTTATCTTTCCTCACAAATGTTCGATTGAAGTCTATCTTGTCAGAAATTAAAATAGCAACCCCTGCTTGTTTTCTAGGCCCATTTGCTTGAAATACCTTTTTCCAACCTTTCACCCTAAGAAGGTTTCTATTTTTATTGAGAGATGAGTTTCCTGGAGGCAACAGATGGTAGGATCCTGCTTTTTAATCCAGTCTGCAAGTCTGTGTCTTTTGATAGGGGCATTGAGACCATTGATATTAAGAGTTATTATTGACATATATGTGTTTATTCTCACCATTCTTCTTATTTTTTAGTTTTTCCTGTTTTCCCTTTACTCACTTGTTTTAACTGTTATTTGAGTATGGTTTATTTTTTCCTATTTCCTGATGTGTGTGCTTTGTTTTCTCCTCAGCATGAATGATTCCTGCAAGTATTTTCTGTAGAGCTGGTTTAGTTGCCAAAAATTCCTTTAGCCTGTCTTTGTTGTGGAATGTCCTTATTTCTCCATCTATCTGGATAGATAGTTTTGCAGGATAAAGTAATCTCGGTTGACAGTTTTTATCTTTCAGAACTTGGAATACATCACTCCAGGCCCTTCTGGCCTTTAAAGTTTGTGTTGAGTAATCTGCTGTGAGTCTGATGGGCTTCCCTTTGTAGGTCACTTGCTTTTTCTCTCTAGCTTCTTTCAATATGTTTTCTTTGGTTTGTATGTTTGGTAGTTTAATTATAATATGGCAGGGAGAGGTTCTTTCCAGGTTTTGTCTGTTTGGTGTTCTAAAGGCTTCCTGTATCTGCATTGGCATCTCTTTCCCAATTTGGGGAAGTTTTCCTCTATGATTTTGTTGAAAAACACCTACTATGCCTTTGGAGTGAAATTCTTCTCCTTCTACTATCCCTTGAATTCTTATGTTTGATCTTTTCATAGTGTCCCGAATATCCTGTAATTCCCATTCATACCTTCCTATTATTTTGTCTTTCTCTCTGTTCGACTGTATTAGATCAGCTACTTGGTCTTCTAGATTCGATATCCTGTTCTCTCCTTCATCCATTCTACTAGAGAGATTTTCTACAGAGGTTTTTATTTCACTGACTGTGTTCTTTATTGCTAGCATTTCTGAGTGGGTTTTCTTTATTCTTTCTATTTCAGTATTTATGTCTAGTATTGACCTCCTTATTTCATTAAATTGGTTTTCTGTGTTTTCTTTGAATCCTTTGATTTCTTCTTTGAGGTCTTTGAACCCTTTCATTTCCTCTTTGAGTTCTTTGAACATAATTATAATCATTCTTTTGAAATCTTTCTCGGGGATGTCCTCTAAGTCAGCCTCACTGAAGGTCATTTCTGATATATTAATACTTTTTGGTGGATTTATATTGTCTGGATGTTTTGTATTTCTTGTATTGTAATGTAGAGATCTTTGCATCTTGAATTAATTTAATGCTTGGGTTTCTAAATATCTGCAGTAATGTTAGATGTATCAATCAATCTGATATTATATATCTTCAGTGTAGGAGTTTAAGGTGTTAAGTGTGGTTCTTAAGGCTCTCAAAGTAATCACAGAAGTGACCCTTGCCTGCTATGAGATTATCAAGTGGGGTGAATGGAACAGAATACAGTCAAGATCCAAAAATTTAACTCAACAATGTACCCCTTCAATGAAATACAGCACAGAGTATTTGTGGAAAAGCAGGTATTATGACAAAGTCACAGTTCCTAAGGATATGTGTTGGCCCACGCCCTTAATCCTGTCAGCTGGGAGGCTAAGATTTCTGATCTGTAGAGAGTTCCAAGGTCAGCTTGTGATCAAGAGAGACCCTTCCCAATGAATGACAGAGGAGGAAACAAATCAGGAAGCAACAAATGAGCAGCCTAGAATATAGCTTATTTAGGAATGTCAGATCTGACCATCCATCAGGATTATATACCAGGCTTATTTGGTGGGTACTAACCTAGTGAAAACCAAGTTACCTTTTGAACGGGTTTGATCACAGCTATGCTGCATGGCTGCTTGGTTCCTTTGCTGTGTTGTGGATTCAGGAAGTCAGCTGCGTCTGTTGAACTCTGCTTTCGCTGCGGCCGATGCTGCCAGCGATCGCTTTCCCAAGTCTCTGTTGCTCGCCATGTTTGCACTCGTGGTGGGGGAGGCTGTGAGTGGCGGCTGAAGTCCGTCTGTTCCTCTCTGCGCGATCCTCTTCCTCACTAGCCTCTCTGTTGGTCTCTACTGTCCTCCTTCCACGCTTCTTGAGGTTGTGAGGGGCCGTGTGTGAGTGGAAAATTCTCCTCACCTGCCTTTTAAAGTCCTGCAGATCAGCTGTCTCAGGCGGCGCCTAGTCGCGCTGCCGCTGCCGCGCAGCTGCGGTGGCTGTGGAGCTGCTTTTGCCCACTTCTGTGGGTTCCAGACGCTCTGGAACTCTCCTACTTCTCTGCTGGGCTTGAAAGTTTACTATGTACCTCACTTTTTAGTAGAAAAGTGTATTTTGCTGGGGTTTGTTTTGCTTTTATTCGCTACCCTCTTTTGGCGAGGTTCCTATGTCGCCATCTTAACCAGAAGTCCCGGCTTTTATTTCTTATATGACATTTGAGTCAAAATTTTCCTGGGCTGGAGGTATGGCTTAGCGGTTAAGGCATTTGCCTGCAAAGTCAAAGGACCCAGGTTCAATTCCCCAGGACCCATGTTAGCCAGATGCACAAGGTGGCATATGTGTCTAGAATTCATTTGCAGTGGCTGGTGCACCATTATTTCTCTCTTCCTCTCTCTCCCTAGTCCTCTCTGTCAAATGAATTAATTAAAAAAAAAAAAACTTTCCTAATGTTCAGGCAATTTGATACTTACTCTTCACACAGGAAATTCTCAAAGATTTTTCAGAAAATGACTTCCCAAGTGTAAAGACTGAATTGCAACAACTACTAAGAAATCTAAAAGAAATGTGTCAGTTTTTGGAAGAATGGTTGAGTGCTCCTTTTGATATAGAAGAACTTAAACTTGGCATCCAAAAAGAAAACAATAGCTTATTTCGAGTGAATAACTTCTATAATGATAAGATAACTGTAAGTACAATGTTCCATCATTCTACCTCATTCTTTCTGTTGTTAGCTTTCATGGTGAGAATGAAAAGTGCAGCCCACAGGAGTTAAGAAGTAAAAAGGTATGGCAGTTTCATAGCCATCAGTGTAAAAAAGAAACTGATTGTTGGTCTCTGCACAGAAGCACAAGATTTACAGATGAATTGCAAGGGAGTTATATCAATGTGAGCACTGACGATTGGAGGGAAGCAGAAAAGAGCTAGCTCTTGTCCACTAGGAGTCTCTGCTCTCTGATACAGCTAGTATTTCCTTATCAGCATGGCAGAGATGATGACTGTAACCCACAGGTCTGCAGTCTCCTTTCATACAAAGTGAGATTGTCCTGCAGATCAATATGAATCCTCTCCAGCCATCACTGTTATAAGCACTGTTCCAAAATGTTCTAAATACTGAATTTCAATATATACTCTGTCCTGGGATTCTAGTGTTTTTCCTCATGTTTCTAGATTTTTAAAAATATTTTAGAGCTGCAGTGATCTTTCACTGTTCACAGGCCATAATAAATAAATCCACAGAGTTTGAGGAAAGAAGTGCTGTCAGATCCAAAGATTGGAAAAGTGACCTAAAAGTCATGAGAGGAAACACTAAAAAACTACTTAAAGACTACCAATCTTTGACAGCTTCTCAATCTAGCGTACATGTTCGTCCTGCTACACCCAGCAGTAAGACTCTGTGTGTTGCCTCAGGACATGTACAGCTGACTGCAGAGGTATGTAGTAACAATACCAAAATGTCATTTGTCTCAAATATGTGTGCTATCTTTAAGATACACATTAGGGTTGTATGTTTTCACTAACAGAAAATTCAGGAATTAGAAACTTCACTACATGAAGCTAAAGAACGTGCTCTACATAAAGAAGACAAGATAATAAAGTTGGAGGAAGAGCTAAAAATGACTAATGACATAATAGCATATAGCAGACAGCTTCAGGTTCGCTGAGATGAACTTCCAGACCAGGCACAGTTATGGAGGAAGGGATATTTATTGAAGCTTACAGATCCAGAGGAAGTTCCATAAAGGCAGGAGAAGCAGCCTGCTCTCACAAGGCCAGGAAAGAGAGAGAGCAAAGCCCCCAGCCACACAGCACACAGAGCAAAAACTACTGCCCAAAAGCCCAGCACACTTCAGGAACTCCTACTGGGCACACTTTGCATATCTTTACAATGGAATCTCAAACCCACCATTAACACCTTAAGGCCAGCCCCCAGTGACATTGCCTCTGGGAAGGTGATTGCAGATGCAAACTATAAAGTAATAAAACACTGAATATATTGGGGGACATATATTCAAACTACCACATAGGAAAACTTGAAACCAAAGTTAATGAATCAAACAAACACCTTGAAAAATCAAAAGAAACTATTCAAATACTTCAGGTAAGCTAAGATCATTTCAAAAATAAAAGTTTTACTAGCCTATTTAAATTAGCAAATAATTTGGTGCTCTGTTATTCCCTCTCACCACAACTTCCTGTTACCTGTATATTTATGAAATTCATTTTTCAAGTGTAAAAACTCAAAATGAAGCCAGATATGGCAGTGCATGCTTTTAATCCCACCCCTTGGGAGGCAAAGGTATAAGGATCACCATGAGTTTGAGGCCACCCTGAGAGTACGTAGTGAATTATTTATTCCAGGTCACTTGGGCTAGAGAAAGACCCTACTTCAAACAACCAAAAAAAAAAAAAAATGTAAATGATAGTGACAAATAATAATATATTCAAAAATTTAAAATGTATTTGTGTATGTTTGTGTGTGCATACACATGTGCCATAGCTCATGTGTAGAGGAGGTCAGAGAACAACTTCAAGTGGTCTTTGCTCCACCATCTTTTGAGACAGAGTCTCTTGCTACTGCAAATGAATTTCAGACTAGCTGCGCTACAAGCTTTGGGTTTTGTAGCTCCATTTCCCACTGTCATAGATGCATTAGGATTATAGACGCACGTAGCACTTTGCATCTGACTTTATGTGGGTGCAGGTGAGTTGAATCCAGGAAGACAGGTTTTGGCAAGCAAGCACTTTTAACCACTGAGCAATCTCCCCAGCCTGCAAAATAGTTTTATTATCTTAGAAAAAGAATTTCAAGACAGAAGGCATAAGCAACACATTTTGCCAGCATTCAGTTACATTGTCACAAGTACTTAGAGACTCTGAATGCCAGAGGAGCCCTCTGTATGATATGATAGCTTCAATAGCTATAATATATATGTGATATATATATTGCATATAATATATATGTATGTATATATTATAGTGTATATGTTCCCTGAGTGGAAGCAGATAATATTTTTATGACTAAACTGTCTTTTGATAGAGAAGGATTCCCAATAATATTTTGTGGTGTGAAGTAACTGCTGCTCACACTGTCTTATAGTCAGTTCCATGTTACTGGGATTGCATATGTTACTTTACTCCTTAAAAAATAACTTATTGGGCTGGCAAGAAGGCTCAGCAGTTAAAGCACTTGCCTACAAAGCCTAATGACCTTGGTTTGATTCCTAAGAACCCACATAAAGCCAGATGCACAAAGTGGCACATGTCTGAAGTTTATTTGCAATGGCTGGAGGTCCTGGCTCTCCCATTCTCTCGGCATGTCTCTTTTTTTCTCTCTTCCTCTCTGTTTCTTTCTCTCTCAGCTTGCAAATAAATGAATTAAGATAAAAGTACCTGGGATGGAACTCCTTCCAGTGAGATGTTGGCCAAGGAGGTCCCGGTAGCCTCCAAAACATTAAGGCTTTTGCCAAAGCCCTTGGTTTCCCTAGAGAAATAGATAGTAAGACCCTATTGCTGAAGACATCTCATGCCTGAGAGGCAAGGACACTGAGAAAGCAAGCTGGTGCTGAGCAGAAAACCTTCTCCCTGTAGACCAGCCAACTGAAAGCTGGAAAAAGCTGCACTGCACGCAGCGTATGGGAGACAGAAGCCATCAACAGTGAAAACAGTGGATGCTGAATATTCAAGCTTGGCCAGACAGGCCCAATGACTGAACGGGTGCAATAGTGGCGTGTCTACTCTTGGGGTAACCAACTGCTCCATAATTGGACTGAAGGCCCTCTCTACGGGAGGGAATACATACCCGGTACTGAAAAACCTAAGTAAAAGTCTATGGTAGGTGAGGTCATGAGCCTTGGGGGTATAAGACTGCTCATGTCTGACTAAATGTATATATTATTCCCACCAAGCTGCCCTGGGGACACTACACTAAATGTTCATGTCCACATATTAACGCTATTCTCACTTCTGGCTAGAGAAGCTTCTCTTTTCAGATGGTGATGACCACTGGGACGACACAAAAGGCAACATAGTGCTGAGAAGAAGGGATGGAGGAGTGCCTAGCACTGAAACACCTCTGTCACATCCTCCAGTGGCTCAGGGACCATTGCGGAAGAGGGGCGGATAGAATGGAAGAGCCAAAGGAAGGATATGACCTCTTACTATGCAGCTGCCCAGACAGAAATTGGCCTCGATATCCATAATCTTGCAGTGCCTAGCAATACCTTTGCAAGACCCTCAAAATAGAAGAGAAAGATGATGTCATCAAATTAGGAGAGAGACTAATGGAGAAAGGGATGGGATATGATGGAGACTGGAGTTCTAAAGTGGAATGGGGGAGGGGAGGGAAATATCAGGTGGGGTTTTTTTTGGTATGTAAGATTAAAAATCAATAAAAATTAAAAAAAAAAAAAAGATAAAAGTAATGAGGCTGAAGAGATAGCTAAGTGGCCAAGATGCTTGCCTGCAAAACCTAAGGACCCAGGTTTGATTCCTAGTACCCACATAAAGCCAGATAGATGCACAAGGTGGCTTATGAATCTGGAGTTTGTTTGCAGTGGCTGGAGGCCCTAGCATACCCATTCTCTCTCCCCCTCCCTCCCTCTCTCTCTCTTTCTCTCTCCGTATTTCTCTCTCCACTTCTTCCTTTCTCCCTCCCTTCCTTCCTTTCTCTCATTCACAAAGAAATAATTTTTTAAAAATCCCTCTGAGGTTATGGGACCACACAGTCACATTCAAACTACCACACATTGTTTTATAGCTCACACTCCTTTGTGGCATGAAAGTCAGGGCTGCACATACTTCTTTGTGTTGTGAAGTCACAGCTACTCACACTTTGTAAAGTCATGGCTGCTCACACTGCTTTGTGGTGTGAGGTCACTGATGTTCACAATGCTTTGTTGCATGAAGTATCATTGCTACTGTTTTTCCTTTTCCTTATCTGCCTATGCCCACTCATTATTTTTATCCTGTTTCATTTAGTAAATTATATCACTTTTCTTTGGGGGAAAATGTACATGTTATAATGGCAGTAGAGATGGCTCAGCAGTTAAGGGCACTTCCTTGCAAAGCCCCGCCTGGATTCTATTCCCCAGTACCCATGTCAAGCCAGATACACAAAGTGGTACATGTATCTGGAGTTCATTTGCACTGGCAAATGACTATGGCATGCACATATTTATTCATTCTCATTCTCTGTCTCTCTGTTTCTCTGTCTCCTTGCAAGTGAAAAAAATAAAAAAGAAATAAAAATCAAATATTGACTTATAACCTTCAGATATACTTTATATCAGATACTTAGTTAATGACTACCATTATGTTTCATGTATTGAAAATTGCTGGATATTCTCAGCAAAGGTAGCCAAACTCTTCAAAACTAGAGGAATTAAAACTGATCATTGTTTTACTTTTCTTTTTCCTGTAAAAATTAGGACAAAGTTGCTTTAAGAGTTAAGCCCTATAAAGAAGAAATTGAAGATCTCAAAACAAAGCTAGTGAAAACAGACCTAGAGAAGATGAAAAATGCCAAAGATCATGAAAAAGAGTATGTCTTTGCCTTTATTGAACATGGCTTTAGTCACATAACATTCCTTTCTAAACTACATGAATATCTTAGCATTAGTTTCATTTAAAAAGTAACTTATGAAAATAATTGTTATTGCTGTTTGAAAATTCAAATGCCCACAGATTTTAAACTCAGTTGTCACCATATATATAAAGGTTTCAATTGGGGTTGAAGCTGGTAGTAGAGCACTTGCCTAGCAAGCACAAGGAAGGCCCTTCCTGGTTTTGATAGCCAGTCTGAAAAAAAAAATAATAATAATGAGCACAGCTCTGGTCACTGTGTCTCTGAATATGTCTTCCTGAATCCTCTATTAATAAAAACTTAAGTTGTCTTTTATACTTCAGAGTGAACATTCAGGACCTTTACATGCCTTAAATTCCATTTGGCTGGCTTTTACAGTCCAGGGTGTGACAGCAGTGTGCTGTCTTAAAGGCTGATCTACTACTGCTGCTACTACTTGTGGAGATGGTGTCAGGATGGTAGATCTATTAGCAAATCCTTAGCAATAGTTTTACTTACTCTTCCATATAACATTATATACTGGGTTTTTACATTTTAATTCTTGTTCTCATTAGAATTAATTCTACAAAAGCTACTATTGAACATCAAAAAGAAATGATAAGGGTACTAAGAGAAAATCTCAGAAGAAATCAACAAGCCCAAGATACTTCAAGTAAGTAGAAAACTGCAGATATTTTCAGATCCTTTTCATTTAACTTTTCCACACATAGACTTTGAAAACTCTTATTGTAAGTATGGCATTCAAGACTAAACTTAAATGAATCACTAATTTACTTTTATTATTTTATTTATTTTTGGAGAGAGAGACAAAGAGAGAGGGAGAGAGAGACAGATAGAGATGGGCACACCAACAGTCCCTCAACTGCTGTGAACAAAATCCCAATGTATGTGCCCCCTTGTGGTTAGGTGCGGCATTGCGCCCTTGCATCACTTTGCATCTGGCTAAATGTGGGACCTGGAGATTGGAACTGGGTTCTTAGGCTTAGAGGCAGGCGCCTTAACTGCTAAGCCATCTCTCCAGCCCACTAATTTACTTTTAAAGTGAATTCATTGTGATTGTGCTAATCTTATTAGCCCCTCATGTATTACTGATGATACTTTTGCTACTATAAAAAATGGAGCCGGGCGTGGTGGCACAGAGGATCACCCAGAGTTTGAGGCCACCCTGAGACTACAGAGTGAATTCCAGGTCAGCCTGAGCCAGAGTGAGACCCTACCTCAAAAAAAAAAAAAAAAAAATGGCTCAACTGTCCTTCCCTATAAAAGTCAAGCACATCTAAAGAGATTTGAAATGTTTGCATGCAAGTATTAATAACAACTGCTGAGTGGTAGAGGTAATGTTAGCCTGTTTGCTCATAAGAACTGAAATTTATCTTCAACACATTTTTAAGGTTGAACGATCACATTTCTGCAGATACACTCCTCATACTGCCTTTGATATATTTCTTGTCTCATGTTTCATTTGAGAAAATATTGACTACACTAACTAGTATTGGTGAACCACTGAGCTAAGCTCAGAGCAAGTCTCTAGGCTGTTGACTCTGCCCTCAAAGAGTATGGCACACCACAGGTGGAGGTCAGAACCATCTCACTCATGCACACACTTGTTAGGATCACACCAAAATATATGTGAAAGCACAGTGAGAATTCTAAATGCCAAACAAAATATAGAATAGTTGTATGTATTATTATCTAATTGTTTTATAAAGAAAATAGAGAAAGCCACGTAAAAGATGTTGCCTGATACCTACTGTAGCTTGAACTTCCTGAGCATTTATTGCAAAGTAAGCAAAGCCTTAAGGTCATTTGATATGTTTCTAACAGTTTTGAGCATGAAACAAAAAAGTTTGTTTGCTGAACCATTAGAAAGCAAAGTTGTCACCATCTCAGCTACCATGTGGACAGTCTAAATTTTCTACTAAGTATCATCTTAATGCTCAAAATTTTTAATTTTATTTTTAATTATTTGTTAGAGACAGAGGAAGGGAGAGAGAGAGAGAGAGAATAGGCACTCCAGCACCTTTAGCCACTGCAAACAAATTCCAGATGGATACACCATCTTGTGTATCTGAATGCTCAAAATTTTAAATATTGGCGTTATTTCAGATTTTCAGATTAGGAATGCTCAATGGAAATGCTCAAAGGAAAATGAACAAGAATCTCTTTCCCACATAAACCCTATTTTCTGAATTCCAGATGACTTACTGGGTTATTCCAGTAAATGATTGATACATCATGTTTTTATGCAGTTTTTTTCCCTATTACTAAACAGGCTTCCATTGCTTTTACACATATAGTGTGCAGTGCTTAGTAACATATGATTTAATATTATTCTCAGGTGTATTTAGTTACTGAGCACTTACAGTGCATTTCATGTCTTAAGGGTGGATGTGCATGTTGTTACAAAGTAACAGGCAACCAGCCTGTAGGTGAGCTCTCATGTAGAGTATAGATCAACCCAGGGTTGATAGGTTGCAGAAGGTTGCTATTGGTGCTGTCACAGTGGACAGTCTTAGTGAGCCAGTTATGCTAGTACATCTGGTTGATGTAGAACAAATGATTACCTCGGCGAGGTGCTCTGGTTTTGTATTTTGAACTTTGTGAAGGTATAAGGTTATTAACCCAGCAAGGCATGGTGGCACAAACCTAAAACCGCATCACTCAGGAACTTGAGGCTCATCACAAGTCCAAGACCAGCCTGGCCTACGTAGTAGAAAAACCTGTCTCAAAAACAAAAACATAAAAAAGTCATCTCTTTACCACCTACAGTGATATCAGACCAAGATTTGAAGTCTTCAGAGAAGCCCTTAACCTGTGGAGGTGGCAGTGGTATTATACAAAGCACCAAAGCTCTTATTTTGAAAAGTGAATATGTAAGACTTGCAAAAGAAATTTCTAAGTTAAATCAGCAAAACAAGGAGTTAACAGAGCAAAAGAATGAGCTCTTAAGGTAAGTCAACCTGATCGAACAAATACTATGCTTATGGCCATAAAGTATGTTGGTGCAGTTGGCAACAGTTCACAAAATATTGGAAAGTAACTTTTAGAGACTTTTATGTAATAAATGTTTCTTTTAAAAGAAATCAGAATATAGTGGCACTGCTACAAGTGTCTTTTGTTTAATCCCTGACCTGTTTCTAACCAAACAAGAATCAGGCAAAAGACCTTTGAGGAGACAGCTGAGGTAGTGAGTGAACTCTGCTCAGTGCCCTTAGGTGTATCATCATAGGCTGCCCACTTTACAACCTAATCTAACAAATTTAATTACTTGCCTTCTATAGTCATATATATGCCAAATTCTGTACTATAGGCTTTAGATAACTTAGAGGGCTGGGGTGTCACCCAGTGTCAGAATACTTGCCTTACAAGCACAAGGCCCTGGGTTCCATTTCCTTACACCACAAAGAAATGAATAAAATGGCTCAGAGAAAATAATTTTAAAAATACACAGTTCTTTATAATGAGTGCTATTAAGCAAACGCCCAGATGCTTTTTGGAATAATTGAACTAAAACTTTGTTGTCATAGTTTTGAAAAAAATCCAAAATATGACTTCAGGTTTTAAAATGAATCCAGAGTGGTTTTATAGCAAAAAGCTGTAATCTCATCACTCAGGAGTCAGAGATAGGAAGGTAAGTTGAAGGCCAGCCTGGGATATATAACAAGTCCCTGTCTCAAAAAGAAAAAAAGAGCAGAACTTTATTAAGTACATTATGAAAGAGGAATATGACCATATCTAGGCATATGGAAGTGGGAAAGTGATGAGCAAAATCTAAAATATAAGAAATGAATGGGGGGGAGCTAGAAAGGTGCACCTGCTTGAAAAGCCCGCTGGCCCAGGTAATTCCCAAGCCATTGTGTAAGCTGGACACAAAAAGTGGCAGAAGTGTCTGGTGTTGGTTTTCAGTGACAAGAGATGCTGGCACACATGTACTTGTGCACACATGCACACACACACACACACACACACACACACACACACAAATAAATTTGAAAGCAATGAATGGAAATTAGACTAGAAGAAAGTATATTTTAAAAAAGGTTCGTGGAAAAGCCATCTAATAAACTAATTTTCAAATTGTTACAATAGAATATAAATATATGAACCACTCTGGGTGATGGTGGATTCATTATAAATCCTGAAGTCATAGTTTGGATTTTTTTTTTCAAAACTGGGCTGGAGGAATGGCTTCGCAGTTAAGGCACTTGCCTGTGATGTCAAAGGACCCAGTTTTGATTCCCCAGAACCCACTTAAGCCAGATGCACAAGGTGGCACATACATCTGGAGTTTGTTTATTGTGGCTGAAGGCCCTGGAGCACCCATTCTCTCTATCTGCCTCTTCCCTACCCTACCTCACCCCCGTCTCTGTCTTGGATAAATTAAATTTTAAAATATATGTGACCACAAAGTTTTACATCAGTTGTTCCATTTATATAATGCTATTTCACTTTTTAAAACTTTTTATTGACATGATCGTGATGGAAGTTTATATAGAGACAGTATCATGATCATACTGCGCTCCCACCAACCACCCTTCCCTTTCCCCTTCTACTGAATCCATTCTTCTTTTCAATAAATCTCTCAATTTCACTTCCTAAACCATAGAAATATCCAAAAGAGAAAGCATTAGGTTGAAGTTAAAATAAAAATGTGGCAAATGGTAAGTCTTATGTATATTTGAGTAGTTGTTTTTTTAGGTTTTTCATGTGACTATATTTTAATTCTAATCTCTTTTTCTCCTTACACTTAAGTGAAAACCATCATCTTTGTAATGTGATTAAAACTTGGAAGGAAAGAATCTTTAAAAGAGAAGCTTATATAGAAGGACCTTGTGAGAATTCTCCAAAATCTCCTAAAGTGTCCAGAACAGGCTCCAAGAAGCTAAACACACCTTCTCAGTTTAAGGAGTGGAATTTTCAAGATCCTGTGCTAAAGGAATCACCAAAATCATCATTTTTTGATAGCCGATCGAAGTCTTTACCAGCATGCTATCCGGTTCACTATTTCGATAACTCCAGCTTGGGACTGTTCCCAGGTAGGTGATGGGAGGTGGTGGTCATCTGTAAGCTGTGGTCCCAGGGTGTCAGTTTACACAAAACAGGGTTCTTCTCAGCGGGCTGAGCACAGCTTTCTCTGCTGCCTGTGGGCCTCCATGGTGGTGCCAAGTGTTGTTACTCTGCCTGGTGAACCTTCACTGTCATCAGTGACAACAAGAAGTTCTTGTCATTTTTGTTGGGTACTGAAAGTTGAGGGGATGCTTTCAAACCTTACAACTCATTACATTCTCTTGCCATTGCTCAAGGTCTCAGCGTTCCTCCACTTGCTCTCAGAATGAGCAAAATTCATTTACACAATTTACAAAAGCTACCCATCTCGGTGTTCACCTGCACAAGTCTATATACAGCTTAAAGAAAGTTCCTCAAAGATAACTCAGTACTGTGTAAAATGTATGCTATAGTAGCGTCCCCTCAGCTGTGGAGGCTTCTCTCCAGCATCTCCAACATCCTGAGGAGGAGGAGTACATAGACATGTGTGGTACTCACAATACTTATGATAAAATTTCCTTTTTTCATTCCAAGGAAGCAACTTACAGTTTCTTGGCATTTCCATACCTCAGGCATCCTTACTCTTATGCTTCAGGGAATTATCACAGTAAGGGTTCCTTCCACAGCAGGCACCACCATCAGTGACAGTCCATCTGATCACTGGGATGGCTGTGGAGAGGCACACACAATGGACACTGTGGAACAGAGACATGACTGGTGTCCAGGATGACAGGGACAGCCTGGGATTTCATTACTGCTGAGAATAGCTCACAGCTGAATTTTTTTTTCATTGTTTGTCCAGGCAGCACACTTCTGACTCACAGCCATCTTCCTGGCTGCCTGCCTGAGCCTCCCAAGTTCTGGTTTTATAG
>JAEOAD010002193.1:0-87321 GCA_036365145.1 Orientallactaga sibirica | reverse complement strand
TAGTCTAAGTTTCAGCTTTGGAGATCAGCATCATAACAAGCGTCAGGGTGATGACTGCAGAGTTCATACTCACTAGTAGGACTGATGTGGGAACTGAACAGACAGTAACAGCATTCTAGTCATCCACTGACCAGAGATATCTGAAATCCATGATTTTGTGTTCTCTGTTCGTTCATTGCCACTAGAAGGAAATTTTGACACTTTACAGTTACCTACAGAAATGGCTTTCAAAAGATAATTTCACAAATGACCAAAACATCCAGTTTCATTTTTGAATGTCTGACACTGAAATAAGAAAAGGAAAACTTTTTTTTTCTCCACAGACCTATACTAGGGCAGCCCCCTGAAACAGCATTATGTGATCATCTTAAGTGCTCAGGTGATGAGGAGATCTGTTCCTTTGTTACCTGAGGCTAGGGTAATACTATACTACAGAGACGTGGAGAACCCGGTCACGCGCCACCTTGTGCCTCTGGCTTACTTGGGTCCTGGGGAATTGAACCAAGGTCCTTTGGCTTTGCAGGCAAACGCCTTAACTACTAAGCCATCTCTCCAGACCTGGCTTGTGCTTTTATATTTACTCTGCTTCTAGTCTCAAGATAGACCAATGACAGCCAGGCATGGTGGTGCACCCCTTTAATCCCAGCATTCGGGAGGCAGTGGTATGAAGACTGATGGGAGTTTGAGGCCACCCCTGAGACTACATAGTGAATTCAAGGTCAGCCTAGACTAGAGTGAGACCCTATCTCCAAAAAAGAAAGATAGAATTCACTCACATCACATCCTCACAATTCCCCTTTCCAGAGAGAATCTTTATAGACATGAAAGCCATGGTCCATCATATGCATGACAAACCACTTGTCCCATTTTATTATTTATATATTTTACTTATTTGTGTGAGAGACAGGCAGATCAAGAGAGAGAGGGTGTGTGTGTGTGTACACATGGTTGCTAGGCCCCCCAGCCACTGCAATGGATGGCATCTGGCTTTAGGTACAGGTGTATCAAACCTGGGTCCATTGGCATTGCAGGCAAGTGTCTTAACTGCTAAGCCATCTCTCCAGCCCCAACTCATCCCATTTTAGACATTCCTGTGGGGGTCCACCCCTTTGCCATCCTGCCACAGGAGGGTTTCATGGGACACTTTGACCCATGTGGCCTCTACCAGGATATGGACTGACTTTCCTACTCTTTGTTTTTTTTTTTTTAGTAGGGTCTCCCTCTACTCCAGGCTGACCTGGAATTCACTATGTAGTCTCAGCGTGGCCTTGAACTCACTACAGATCCTCCTACCTCTACCTCCTGAGTGCTGGGATTAAAGTCATGTGCCACATACTTGCCTTTAATTTTTATTTGAGAGAGAGAGAGAAAGAATAGGATAGAGCTGCCAGGCATTGGGAGTCTGCTCCTAAATGCTGCTCTCATGTGGTAGGCTTAGAGAGGCCCCTCTGGTCAGGAAAGGAGAGTTGGGCAGAGCAGACCTGCTGATCTGCCTGTCCTTTCCCTAGCACAGCTGTAACAAAGTACCACCATCCTCGTCTCTTCGAATAGAAATGTGCTGCTGGGCGTGGTGGTGCACACCTCTAATCCCAGCACTTGGGAGGCAGAGGCAGGAGGAGCGCCATGAGTTCAAGGCCATCCTGAATTCTGGGTCAGCCCGGGCTACAGTGAGACCATACCTCAAAAAACCAAAAATAAATAAATAAATAAATAAATAAATAAATAAATAGATAATGAACAAACAAAAAATAAATAAAATAAAATATAGAAATGTGCTCTCTCCTAGCCGTGAGGTCCAAGATGTCGGCAGTCCCTTGCATTGTCTCGATTAAGAAGGGAGGGCTGTGCTCCAGGCCATGTTCACACTGCTGTGTTTTCTCAGCCTATGCCAGCAGAGCCCCAGTGTCCATGGGTCATCTCCCCAGTGTGTTTCTGTGCCTGCATCTTCCTCTTCACTTATTAGGCCACAGGCCATGTGAGTTTTCTTCTGTAACTTTCACAACTTCCACGTATAAGTTTTTAAAAAATTATTACATTTATTTAAGAGAGAACATAGCAGAGACAGAGAGAGAGAGACGGGAGCATGCAAGAGAAAGCATGCTCATGCCAGGACCTTCAGCCACTGAAAACTAACTGCAGAATCATGTGCCATCCTATGCATCTGGCTTACATGGTTCCTGGGCAATCGAACCAGGATCCTTTGGCTTTGCAGGCAAGCACCCCAGCTCATGTATAAGTTTTGATTTGGGTTTCTATGTGGCTAGTTTTTTTAAGTTTATTTTTTTTATTTGAGAGAGAGAGAGAGACAGAGAGAAAACGGGCACACCAGGGCCCCCAGCCACTGCAAACGAACTCCAGACACATGTGCCCCTTGTGCATCTGGCTTATGTGGGTCCTGTGAAATTGAACCTGGGTCCTTTGGCTTTGCAGGCAAGAGCCTTCACCACTAAGCCATCCCTCCAGATCTTTTCTTTTGTTTTTCTGAGGGGTGTCACTGTAGTTCAGGCTGACCTGAAATTCACTCTGTAGTCTCAGGATGGCCTTGAACTTACAGTGATCCTCCTACCTCTGCCTCCCAAGTGCTGGGATTCAAGCCGTGTGCCACCACACCCAGCTTATTTAGTATTTCTTTATTGGATTTCAGTAAAAAAATGTTTTATTTATTTATTTAATTATTTGAGACAGAGAGAGGGAGAGAGCAAGAATGGGCATGCCAGGGCCTCTAGCCACTGCAAACGAATGCTAGACATATGTGCCACCTTGCACATCTGACTTACTTGGGTCCTGGGGAATCCAACTTGGGTCCTTGGGTTTTGCAGGCAAGTGCCTTAACCACTAAGCCATTTCTCCAGCAAGGAATATATATATATAATTTTTGAGGTAGGGTTTCACTCTAGCTCAGGTTGTCCTGGAATTCACTCTGTAGTCTCAGGGTGGCCTTGAACTCACCATTATCCTCCTACCCCTGCCTCCCTGAGTGCTGGGATTAAAGGCTTCACCACCATGCACGGATTAAGATTTTTATTATTAAATTATTATATTTATTGAGGAAAGTACACAACCAAGGAAAGGCACCCACGTGGCTGGAGAGTCCACCATGGAGGGTCTGGCAAAAAAAACTGCAGAAAGAGAAAGAAGAGAAAGTTCAAGGAGTTCCTGTCATGTGAGTGCCCAGTGCCTCTCCAGCTCCTCTGTACACTCCACAAATGCCACCCACTTACTGTGGTGTCTATAGATTAGAAGGGATAAAAATGACCTTGTAGGAGATGCTGAGGAAATGTAACCCTTGTGGATGGGTGTGTGGCAGGTGTAGGCGTTCTGAGGTTTAGGCTCTGCCCCACCCTGGGCAGCCAAAGGACTGGTTTCTGGCTGTGGAGGGGTTGTGCTTCACACAGGTGTTTCCCACTGCTGATCCGGGCTGCACACACAAGCTTATGAGAGGAGCACAGGTGTGTGGCGGGGCGAGGTGAGCCAGGTGGCTTAACTCAGGCATGCAGGGATTCGGAGCCCCACCCTGGTGCTAGAGAGTGTAGAAAGCAGGTTCTGGGCCTGGCCAGGGCCAAGACACACGGACCTCATCTTCATGCTGCCTCAGCCGGTGAGTTTTACCTTCTCTCTTTAGAGTGAGTTCTGAGAATGTGGACATGCGTAGACAAGCAAAGGAAGCAGCTCCTGGTTTATTATGACTTACTCTCAAAAGTGAAGGCACATCCCATGCAGGAAACAATGTTTCAGTCAGTCAGAGCATAGTACGTGTGCGCTCAAGGTCAAGGCTTATGACAAAGGACCGAGAAGGCTCCATCTGTACATCTATGCCACCGAGTTTAAGGAAAACCCTGGGGGCTTTTATTGTTATTTATTTGAGGGAGAGGGGGGAATGGGAACACCAGGGCTTCCAGCCACTGCAAACAAACTCTAGATGCGTATGCCTTGGTCCTGGGGAATCAAACCAGGCTCCTTTGCCTTTGCAGGCAAGCACCTTAACCACTAAGCCATCTCTCCAGCCAAACCCTGGGGCCTTTTTTAAAAATATATTTTTATTTATTTGAGAGAGAGAGAGAGATTGGGTGCCCCAAGGCCTCCAGCCACTGCAGATGAACTACAGATGCTTGCGCCCCCTTGTGCATCTGATTGGGGGCATTTAAAAAATGATTTTAAGGCCTGGTGTGGTGTCACATGCCTTTAATCCCAGCACTTGGGAGGCAGAGTTTGGAGGATCGTGGTGAGTTAATGGCCACCCTGAAAATACAGAGTGAATTCCAAGTCAGCCTGAGCTAGAGTGAAACCCTACATCGAAAAAGCAAAAAAAAAAAAAAAAAAAGATTTTACAATGTCAAATGGTGCTGAGTGGAGGAAATTGTCTTGCACTCATGGATATTAGGAAGCAGGAATCCTTGGGCTGCTTAAGAGTTTTCTCAAAGGTCTGCTTGGGTTCTGATATTGTCACCATGCCCTGGTTAGGACGAATGCCTAATTGACTTCTTCCCTGATCTATGCCAGGATCATAAACTAAATTTCCTTGTCTTAGCAACACATGAGATGGCTAATGCCAAAATGTGACTTATATTGAAAATGCCACCGGCAATGGGAACACATCTCAGTGTCCCCACCTTTGCTCTCTGAAGGCCTTCCACTCAGGTCCATCCGGGATTCTTAATACAGTTGAATGGCATTAGTGAGTCTGTGTTAGGAGAATGGAAAGATGATTGAGGAGAGTCAGGTGTAGGCCTCAGGAGAATGCCCCCAAATTCTTCAGCAGCAGTTGCGTCAGTGACTGGGGGGCTTTGGAGTTACTTGTTTGAAGGAGGTGAGCTACTCATTTCCTTATATAAAGATTTTATGGTCCGGGTGTTGTGGCTCACGCCTTTAATCCCAGCACTCGGGAGGCAGAGGTAGGAGGATCGCCATGAGTTCCATACCACCCTGAGACTCCACAGTGAATTCCAGGTCAGCCTAAGCTACAGTGAGACCCTACCAATGTAACCATAGGGCTCCTGCCCAATATTTTATGTATTTATATATTTGTGTATGTATTTATTTATGGGAGAGAGAGAATGGGTGCACCAGGGCCTTTAGCCATCGCAAAAACGAATTCCAGATGCATTTACCACCATGTGCATCTGGCTTATGTGGGGCCTGGAAAATTGAACCACGGGTCCTTAGGCTTGGCAGGCATGTGCCTTAACCACTAAGCCATCTCTCCAGGCCCCAATAACTTTTTTAAAAATTAAAGTAAGTTTGCTATGCATAGACCACAAAGACATTCAAGAATGAGGTATGGCTGGTTGTGGTGGCACACACCTTTAATCCCAGCCCTCAGGAGGCAGAGGTGGGAGGATCACTGTGAGTTCGAGGTCACCCTGTGCTAGAGGGAGACCCTACCAGGAAAAAAAGACACAATGTGGTAGGGAGGGCTGTTTTCCTCTAGATATAACCTGATGCCAGCAGAGCATACCTTCTCCTAGTAGGCCTGTCAAAGTAATCGCAAGAGAGGGCTGGAGGGATAGCTTAGTGGTTCAGGCGCTTGCCTGCAATCCAAAGGACCCAGGTTCAATTCCCCAGGACCACATTAGCCAGATGCACAGGGGGAAGCATGCATCTGGAGTTGGTGTGCAGTGTCTAGAGGCTCTGGCACACCTATTCTCTCTCTCCTCTTTTCTCTGCTGAATAAATAAATAGATTTTAAAAATTAAAAAAAAAACTAATCGAAGCCAGGTGTAGTGGTGCAAGCCTTTAACCCCAGCACTCAGGAGGCAGAGGTAGGAGGATCACTGAGTTTGAGGCCTCCCTGAGACTACATACTGAGTTCCAGGTCGCTTTGAACTAGAGTGAAACCCTATCTCAAAAACGAAAAAAAAAAAAGTAATGGAGCAGAGCCATGCAGTGATAAATAAACAGGTCTATGGAATTGGCAATGGAGCTATTATTGACACCACTGGTAAAGGAGGGGGGAGGGTCACGAGCCACTTCCCTGGAATTGTAGCCATTACTCCTTCCTGCCTCCCTGGGCTGCTACGTAGAGGGTGTGGTCCATTTTTCCTACCTGATGGGGGAGACCTTGCAGTAATGCAGCTGTTCTGGGGTCACCCACACACTCCTGTAAATCACACCCCACTTGTACTCTGTAAGTCAACCAGTTAAATTGATTGGTTCACCTGGTTGGAATTTGGTGAGCAGTGACAGTGCTAAGATATGGCTTCATCCTGTCACTCTCAGCAGGGTTAGTAGTTCCACTCATATTCTAGGGGCCTCAACTCAGGATAAAACCCAGGATTAGTGGCTTCCTCCCAGTGACTGTGTGTGAGTAATTGAAAGGTAAACACAAGACTGAGGATTCACAGTGTTGATATGTGTGTGCATATTGTCAATGTTGTGTGTGTGTGCCCATCTGAGTATGGCGATAGAATGAGGAAGCTGTTTATATCTGATGAGTGCTTTTGCACCTATGAATTTGTGGCATCCCCAGATTCTTGTCTTAGGAATTTAAAGAAGTGAAATTCTGGGCCTGGAGAGATGGCTTGGTGGTTAAGCGCCTGCCTGTGAAGCCTAAGGACTCTGGTTCGAGGCTCGATTCCCCAGGACCCACGTAAGCCAGATGCACAAAGTGGCATATGCATCTGGAGTTCGTTTGCAGTGGCTGGAGTCCCTGCTGCACCCATTCTCTCTATCTGCCTCTCTCTCTCTCTCTTCTCTCTCTGTCCCTCTCAAATAAATAAAAATATTTTTTTAAAAAAGAAGTGAAGTTCAAAGGTCATAAGGTAAGGGTTTGATAGAGAGACTAGCCCTTTGATTGTGAGAAGGAACATCTAGAAAGTATGGAGAGATCCTGCCATATGGAAGGTTTAGGGGTAAAGCCTGTCCTGTGGCCCAAATTGGGGTCACTGATGGATTTGGAATGGGGATGAGTTAACCTTCCATGATGCCAAGTTTTGGGGCTGAATATACACAATTCCACTACCAAATATAAGCCTTCGTGGAATTGCAATTCTAGGAAAGGGGTACAGGGAGGGACTGGACTGAGTTTGTTTATGATCTGGAGAGCTCCTTTAGGCAAGAGCTAAGGAAAAGACTTCTTTGGTCTGTATTTAACATGGGGACTGCTAACACATGTTTGAGGACATTACTGCTTTTTACTTTTGGGGCTCAGTCATCCTAGACTGCCTCAGTAGTCCTAAAAGTTTTTTTAATCTTACATAAACATGAATTTGCTTAATTTTCCAACTGGTGTTAGAAGGGGCAAAGGCATGTTTGAATATTGTTCTCCCTCCATGTCTCTTCCCATCCCTTAATTATTCTTGTTTTGTTGTTGGTTGGTTGTTTGGTTTTGAGTTAGGGTCTTATTGTAGCTCAGGCTGACCTGGCACTCACTCTGTAGTACCAGGATGGTCTCAAACTCACTGCCATCCTACTACCTCTGCCCTCCCTATTGCTGAGATTAAAGGCGTGTGCCACCATATCCTGGCCCCTTTAGTTACTTTTTTTGGAGAAATAGAGAATGGGCGTGACAGCCAGGTATGGTGGCACACGCCTTTAATCCCAGCACTTGGGAGGCAGAGGTAGGAGGATCGCCATGAGTTCGAGGCCACCCTGAGATGACATAGTGAATTCCAGGTCAGCCTGATCTAGAATGAGACCCTACCTTGAAAAAAAAAAAAAAAAAAAAAGGTGCGCCAGTAGCCTCTCAGCCACTGTGAACAAACTCCTGATGCGTGCACCCCTTGTGGACAAGTGTGGTATTGCGCCCTTGCATCACTTTACGTCTGGCTAAACATGGGATCTGGAGAATTGAACAGGTGTTCTTAGGCTTAGCAGGCAGACGCCTTAACCACCAAGCCATCTCTCCAGCCCCCCATCGGTTATTCTTAAAGGGAATCTAATGGGAATTAGCTTGCCATAGCAGGAAGAATGAATGTTAGGGACCCACCCTGATCAACTACATGTTGCTGTCTGCTTGCAATGAAAGCCGTGTGTTTGCAGCACCTCCCCCCCCTCCGCTGTGTAGAGCATCAGAGCTTTCCCTGAGGGACTTGATCATGTAAGCCTTGATATCTCCCCAGACACCTTCTCAAGCCACTCACTTTCCTGGTGTGAGCTGCATTTTCTTTCTTTTTTCTTTTTCTTTTATTTATTTATTATTTGACAGAGAAAAAGGGTGGGGGAGAGAGGTTGAGAATGAGCATGCAGGACATCCAGCTGCTGCAAACAAATTACAGATGCATGTGCCCCCTTGTGCATCTGGCTTACATGGGAAACTGTTTTCAAATTTGAACCACTCACATCTTTGCTGTATCATACCCTGGCCATTTGATAATGTTTGGTTTTTTGAGGTAAAGACTCACCGTCTCCCAGGCTGACCTGGAATTCACTATGTAGTCGCAGGGTGGTCTCAAACTCTTAGCAATCCTCCTACCTCTGCCTCCCAAGTGCTGGGATTAAAGGTGTGCACCACCATGCCCGCCTTTGATAATGTTTTAATTGTCAGTAACAGCTTTTGGCAGGTACCCCTGAGTTTTCAGACATAATGGTTTATATTTATGTGTGTGTATGGATGGATTTTTTTAGGTAGGGTCTCACTCTCTACCCCCAGCTGACCTGGAATTCACTATAGTCTCAGGCTGGCCTCATACTCACAATGAACTTCCTACCTCTGTGTCCCAAGTGCTAGGATTAAGGGCGTGCACCACCACGCCCAACAATATATTTTTTTGCCAGCACTACAAGTAAGGAGAAAAGAATTAAAACTTAATGAATGCAAGGTTAACTTGGCATCTAACCAATGTAAATGATGATTTGGTAAATAGAGGTATTACTTTATTTTTATATGTTTT
Source organism: Orientallactaga sibirica (assembly GCA_036365145.1). Lineage (NCBI taxonomy): Eukaryota > Metazoa > Chordata > Mammalia > Rodentia > Dipodidae > Orientallactaga > Orientallactaga sibirica. The sequence continues at coordinate 78,493 of JAEOAD010002193.1, read as the reverse complement.
TTTTTTCATTTTTCGAGGTCGGGTTTCACTCTAGTCCAGGCTGACTTGGAGTTCACTATGTGGTCTCAGGGTGGCCTCAAACTCACAGCGATCCTCCTACCTCTGCCTCCCAAGTGCTGGGATTAAAGGCCTGCACCACACCACGCCCATCTATTTTTTCTATTATTATTTGAGGCAGGATTTTACTGTGTGGCCTAGGCTGGCTTTGAACACATGACAATCCTCTTCTGTCAGCTCATCCTCCTGCATGCTGGAATTATAGGTGTTCACAACCATGTCTGGCCAGTGGTGTGAATTTAGACTATTAGTTAACTCTCTTTAACTTTATCTATTTAGCTCTCTGATTATCTAGGATAGGTTGTAGATGTTTTTATTGATCGTGATGAAAGGTTTCAGCACAGTGGAAGCCCTTGGGAGTCCAGGGCTCTGGATTGGGGAGCTTGAGCTCACAGCCATCAGCATGAGCTGCTTCTCAGCGATTGTGTGTGTATTCTAGTGCATCTTCATTCACCTTGGCAAATTCTCACTTCTTTGAGATGTGGTTTTTCTGTCCCCTAGGGCACTTGAACTTGGCCCTGCTCAGGGGATAATCCATATGTTCCCTATTCTGCATCCTGTTAGACATGATGATCTGGTTAATGTGAAACCCTCTGTATATCCTGAAGCTTTTCAAATGCATTCCACATACCTGTGTGCTGTATAGATTGGTGATGGCATGATATCAAAGCCATGAACATTGACTGGAAAGTTCTGCCTGCAAGGGCCCTTGGGGATACCCATAGCTGCATGCTTTACAGCCATCACACACCAGGCCCCACGAGTGATGGGACTTGGTAGTCCCAATTGACTGTAGATTGAACTGCAGTTGTTGGTGAGAACCATTGTTAACGTGGAATCATTCTCAACATACATTTATTCCATGTTAATATTCCAGCGTTATCTTCAAAGTAGTCTCATTATTTTTATTAATCTCATTATATTTTTATAGTGATTATATGATTAGAACATAGCCTGCCTTACTATTTACTTGCTAAAATCTTATTTCATCAACTTGTTTGTTTTATTTTGGGCCACTGTTAGTCAGCTTTCGAGTACTGGAACAAGGTCACTAAGATGATCAACTTCAGAAGAGGAAGCCTTGATTTTTGGCTCATGGTAAGAGATTTCAGACCTGTTGCTTTTGGGTCCCTGGTAAGGCAGATGGTGGGAGAGCCTAGTAGAAGTAGCTGCTCACCTCATATAATCCTGGAATCCAGAGAGCGGAGGAGAGGCCAGGTCCCAGGATCCCCTTCGAGAACATTGCCTTCCTCCCATAAACTTACTTCCCTTGAGTTCCACCTCTCCAATGCCCTTCTACTTCCCAGTCATGTCACTGACTGTGGAATTAAGACTTCAATGTTAGGGGAACATCCACGATACAAACTATAGTCGTTACCCTTCCACGACTCTCACGACCTTCCATTAGTAGTCACCAAAACAACCCCATTAAAAAGTGTTCCTGTGCTCAGTCCCAGGGAACAAATCCAGGTAAAGAGGCTTCCTTTTCTGAACATTTGCACCTTCAACTTTCTTAGGAGTGTGACCTGGTCTTGGGAATGGAGAAATGGCTCAGCAGTTAAGATCCTTGGTCTGCAAAGCCTAATGAGTGAGGTTTGATTCCCTAGTGCCCACATAAAGCCCAGTGCACAAAGTGGTGCAAGCATCTGTAGTCTTTCTTCCTCCCTCCCTCTTTCTTTCTTTCTTTCTTTCTTTCTTTCTTTCTTTCTTTCTTTCTTTCTTTCTTTCTTTCTTGTTTTGAGGTAGAATGTGACTTTAGCTCAGACTGACCTGGAATGTACTATGTAGTCTCAGGGTGACCTCAAACTCACGGTGATCCTCCTATCTCTGCCTCCCAAGTGCTGGGATTAAAGGCATGTGCCATCATGTCCGGCTACATCTGTAGTTTGTTTGCAGCAGCTCTCTCCTTGCAAATAAATAAATTTTAAAGATGAAAAAATGAATTGTATCTGAATCAGAGTCAGGTATAGGCCCTTGGTTATGGCTTTAATCCATGAGGATAGTAGTTTGCTATGTTAAAGATTCTCCCCTTTGTCTTTTTGATTATTTTTATTAATTATGAACTTCACTGTATGAACAAATTGTGTGTTGGTCCTATACCTCTCATGGTATCCCCTATTTCCCATGCCCATTCCACTGAGGGTTCTCCTCAGTGGTGGTGGTGTATTCACCATGCACTTATGAGTGCATCTTAGTTTTCTGGAGAAGTTCTTTCTCTTTTTTTTTTTTTTATTTTTTGCTCCAATTATTTTTTTCTTTAAATATTTTAATTATTTTTTGCTTATTTTATTTATTCATTTGAGAGCGACAGACAGACATAGAAAGAGGCAGAGAGAGTGAGAGAGAGAGAATGGGCCCACCAGGGATTCCAGCCACTGCAAAGGAACTCCAGATGCATGGGCCACCTAGTGCATCTGGCTTACATGGGTACTGGGGAATTGAGCCTCGAATCAGGGTCCTTAGGCTTCACAGACAAGCGTTTAACCACTAAGTCATCTCTCCAGCCCCAAATATTTTTATTTATTTATCAGGGTTGGGGGGACAGAGAGAGAGGAAGGGAGGGAGGGAGGTAGAGGGTACCCCAGGGCCTGTAGCCACTACACGTGACCTGTAGACATAAGAGCTACTATGTACATCTGGCTTATGTGGGTTCTGGGAATCAAACTTGGGTCCTTGGGCTTGGCAGGCAAGTACCTTAAGTGCTAAGCCATCTCTCCAGCCTGTTGTTTTTAAATTTTTGTTTATTTATAGAGATGGAGGGGGAGAGAGAGAATGGCACACCATGTCCTGCAGCTGCAGATGAACTGCAAATGCATGCACCACCTTGCATGTGGCTTACCTGGGTTCTGGGGAATTGAACCTGGGTACTTTGGCTTTGCAGGCAAGTGCCTTAACTGCTAAGCCATATCTCCAGCCCTCCCTTGTTTTGAAAGAAGCAGAAACTCACTTTGTTGGCCAGGTTGGCCTCAAACTTGTGATCTTGCTGTGGCTGGGATTATAGGTGTGCATGACTTTCCCTGGATGAAGAAATCCCCATGAAAGGACCTAGTGCAGCACTGGAGAGGCAGCCTTGAATGGAACATGCTCTTCACCCACTGACACAGGATGTAGTCAGTGCTTGAGGACCAGTTTAGGTTGGTTGGGTGTTGAAATGGTGGTAGAATGCTTGGTTTGATGGTGCCCCCCTCGAATTCCAGCACTCAAGAGGCTGGAGCATCAGAATTTCCATGTATTTGTGGATACCTTGGGCTACATAGTGAGTTCTAGGCCACTCGAGGTTTCATAGCAAGTTCCTGTCTCATAAACGAACAAGCAGCAAGATTTGGTTGTGGAACATTAACGTTTCTGATTGCTTCTTTTCTCTCCCCTATGTGGCTGAAATAAAAGTAATATTCCCTTTTTCCTTTTCCTTTTTTCTATTAATGTGTCCAGGCTAGCCTTGAACTTGCCATCCTCCTCATCAGCCCAATAGATGGGATTCCAGTCCTGCAGCAACAGATTCAGCCCAGCATAGATCCCCAGCTGTTTAACTATTTACTTATCTGTATTGGTGGTTCTATATCGCTGATCTACATCAGTAGCCCTCCTACTTCCTCAGTGCCCGAGCTCTGATTTATTTTAGCAGGAGAGCAGCTGGCTTTAGTTTCCTCTACACTAGGGACAAACATGTGACTGAGTTCTGCTGAGGTGTTAGTGGAAGTTGTTTGGTGGAGCTGATTGGAAAGTTTCTAAAGCAGGATTGACTAAGCTGGTGCATTAACTTTTTTCTTCCTGGAAGGTGCAGAGGATGCCTGGGGTTTAAGCATTCATCTCATGACTATAATGGTACCCTGAGCCACATGCCAAGTATGGATGAAGATGTAGTCCAGGTGTGAAACTGCCACACAAACCTTTGAGTGCCTTGCTCTGGATTTCTCCTTCACGGAGAAAATGAAGCACTCTGTACAGCTATAGAGATCCTTTCTCTTCTATTTTATTTTACTGCCCTCCCTCCTCTCTCTCTCTCTCTGTGTGTGTGTGTGTGTGTGTGTGTGTGTGTGTGTGTGTGTGTGTGTGTGTGCTGATTGAAATTCCCAATAGAGATGTGGAACATGGTGGGATTTTTCTTATATATTTTTTCCTTTTCAGTGAAACTAGGAGGAAGCGTCATTCAGTTAAGTGTAAGGATTGGATATGGAGTGTCAGATGTTTGTGAATAAACAAGTGAAATAATCATTATCCAATCTGAGAGTGAATTAAGGAAATGTAGAATTTCCAGGCGCTGATGAAGGCATCGTACATCCTTCAGGTACTTGTGGTTGAAAATATAAGGCTCTGGCTTCATGGCTCCTGTCTTTAATCCCAGCACTCAGGAGGCAGAGGTGGGATTATCTCTGTGAGTTCGTGACCATCCTGAAACTACATTGTGAATTCCAGGTCAGCCTGAGCTAGAGTGAGACCCTACCTCAAAAAAAAAAAACAACAACTACTACTAAAAACAGAGCTTGAGAGATGGCTGGCTGTGGTTAAGGCAGTTGCCTGCAAAGCCAAGGGACCCAGGTTCGATTCCTCAGGACCCACATAAGCCAGATGTACAAGGTAGTGCATGCATCTGGCTTTCATTTGCAGTGGATGTAGGCCCTGGTACATCCGTTCATCATTCTCTCTCTCTCCCCCATCCCTGTCCCTTTCTTTTGCCTCTCTCGCAAATGAATAAATAATAAATATATAAAATAGTTAGAATAATAATTTTTCCTTTGGTAAAGCACTGGTTGGCAGATCTCTGGGGCTCGATGGCTCGCCAGTCTGTTATGATTGGTTACCAGTGAGACACCCCATCTCAAAGAGGTGGACAGTTCATTATGATTGCTGCCCAGGAGAGACCCTGTCTAAACGAGGTGGACACTGTTTCTTTGGGTAAGACCCACCAGAAACCGCCTGACACATGCACCTACCTCTTTCTTTTCCTTTCCTTCTTTCTCTCTCCTTCCTCTCTCTTTTCCCCTTCCCCCTTCCTCCCCTCCCTCCCCTCCTTCTTCCCTCCCTTCCTGAGCTAGAGTGAGATGCTATCTTAAGAAGTAAAATATGGGTTATAGATTGACAGAGAGAGACTCTTATTTTTCATTGTATGGTCTCCCTCTAGCCCAGCTTGACCTGGAATTCACTAGGTAGTCTCACGCAGATGCGTGCCCCCTTGGTCAAGTGCAGGATTGCGCCCCTTTGCATCTGGCTAAACATGGGACCTGGAGATTGGAACCAGCGTTCTTTAGGCTTAGGAGGCAGGCGCCTTAACCGCTAAGCCATCTCTCCAGCCTGCCTGCCTGCCTGCCTTCCTTCCTTCCTTCCTTCCTTCCTTCCTTTTTTTTTCTTTTTCCTTTTTTCTTTCTTTTTTTTTTCTTTCTTTCTTTCTTTCTTTCTTTCTTTCTTTCTTTCTTTTTTCTTTCTTCTTTTTTGAGGTAGAGTGTGACTTTAGCTCAGACTGACCTGAAACATACTATGTATTCTCAGGGTGACCTCGAACTCATTGTGATCCTCCTATCTCTGCCTCCCAAGTGCTGGGATTAAAGGCATGTGCCATCACATCCGGCTACATCTGTACTTTGTTTGCAGCAGCACTCTCCTTGCAAATAAATAAATTTTAAAAATGAAAAAAAAAATGAATTGCATCTGAGTCAGAGACAGGTATAGGTCCTTGTTTATGGCTTTAATCCATGAGGATAGTAGTTTACTATCAAGATTGTCCCCTCTTGTATTTTTGTTGTTAATTATGAACTTCTTCACTGTATGGACAAATTGTGTGTTGGTCCTATATCTCTCATGGGATCCACTATTCCCCATCCCCGTTCCACTGAGGATCCTCCTCGGTGGTGGTGGTGGTATTCACCATGGGCTTATGAATGCATCTGAGGTTTTTGAGGAAGTTCCCTTCTTTTTTAATTTTTAAATTTTTCTCTAACTCTTTTTCTTTAAATATTTTATTTTTATTTATTGGGGTTGGGAGGAGAGAGAGAGGTGAAGGGAGGGAGGACGGAGAGAAAGGGCACCCCAGGGCCTGTAGCCACTACAAGTGAACTCTAGACATAAGGGCCACTATATACATCTGGCTTATGGGGTTCTGGGGAATCAAACTTGGGTCCTTGGGCTTGGCAGGCAAGTGCCTTAACAGCTAAGCTATCTCTCCAGCCTATTATTTTTAATTTTTATTCATTTATTTGAGAGGGAGGGGAGAGAGAGAATGGCACACCATGTCCTCGTGAGGCTGCAAATGAACTGCAGATGCATGCACCACTTGTGTTGTGGCTTATGGGTCTTGGAGAATTGAACTTGAGTCCTTTGGCTTTGCAGGCAAGTGCCATAACTGCTAAGCCACATCTCCAACCCTCCCTTTCTTTCTTTTTTTTTGAGAGAGATACACAGAGAGGGAGAGGAAGACAGAGAATGGGCACGCCAGCAGGCTCAGCTGCTGTGAATAAGCTCCAGATGCATGTGCACTCTTGTGGGCAAGTGCACCATTGTGCCCTTGTGTCACTTTGCATCTGGCTAAACGTGGGACCTGGAGATTGGAACTGGCATTCTTAGGCTTAGGAGGCATGCGCCTTAACCGCTAAGCCATCTCTCCAGCCCCCTCTCTTGTTTAGAAAGAAGCAGAAACTCACTTTGTTGGCCAGGTTGGCCTCAAACTTGTAATCTGGATGTAGCTGGGATTATAGGTGTACACAACTGCACCTGGATGAAGAAATCCCCATGAAAGGACCCAGTGCAGTACTGGAGAGTCAGCCTTGGAATTGAACATGATCATCCACTGACACAGGATGTAGTCAGTAATGAGGACAAGTTTAGGTTCTGGGATGAAAGGCATGTGCCACCATGCCTTGCAATATCAGCCATATTTTTAAAATTTCTGAGAACTCATGTGATTTAAACATTGAAGAGAGGCACAAAGATGTAGGTCTACTCTCACCCTCTGTGCCTATACATCCCATTCTTCCCTATTGTCCCCTAGAGATAAGCTTTTGTGTCAGGTTAGGACTCTTCCTCAGTGAGTGTGATAGTATAAATATTAGAAATCATTTTTATTTTATTTGCAAGCAGAGGGGTAGAGAGACAGAGAATTGGCATGGCAGGGCCTCCAGGTGCTGCAAACAAATTCCAGATGCATGTGCTTCTTTATGCTTCTGGCTTCATGTGGATACTGGGGCATGGAACCTTGGTCATTAGACTTTGCAGGCCAAAGTGTTATCTGTTGAGCCATCTCATCAGCCCAATTGACCCCCTTTTAAGACTCTGTATTGACAACTTCCATAATTACAGGCAATAAACCATGATAATAATCCCCCTCCCCACTTTCCCCTCACAAATCCATTCTCCACCATATCCCCTCACTCTCTCCATTAGTCTTTCTTTAATTTTGATGTCATCTTTCCCTCCTATCATGAAGGTCCTGTGAAGGTACTGCCGGACACTGTTAGGTCATGGATATTGTGGCCAATTTCTCTCTGAACCATTGCATTGTAAGCAGTCCTCCCCTTCCTTTGGCTCATACATTATTTCTGCCACTTTTTCCTCAATGGACCCTGAACCTTGGAAGACATGGTGGAGCTATTTCAGTGCTGACTATTCCTCTGTCAGTGCCATGGTGCCTGTTGGGTCATGCCAGTGGTCACCGCCATCTGAAAAGGGAGGCTTCTCTAGCCCAAAGTGAAAGTAGCATTAATACATTGGTATGAATGTTCAATAAAGTGCCCACAGGACAGTTTGTTGAGCATAATATATGCATTTAGCCAGGCTAAGAGCAGGCATTACACTCCTCCACCATAGGCTTTTGATTAGGTTTTCAGTAGCAGGCATGCATTCCCTCCTGTGGAGTGGGCCTCTAGTCAAATTAGAGAGCAGTTGGTTTTCCCCATAACAGACATGCCACTATTGCACCTGTGCGGTCATTTGGCCTGGCTGTCCAAACTTGAGGCTTGCAGTGCCCACTGTTTTCACCACTGATGACTTCTGTTTCCCATAGGGCTGCATGCAGTGGAGCTTTTCCCACCTTTCTGTCAGCTGGTCTACAGGGAGGAGGTTTTCAGCTCAGCTCCAGCTTGAGTTATCCGTGATCTTTCAGCCCAGGCATGTGGAGTTTTCAGCAACAGGGTCTCAGCATCTATTTCTAATGGGAAATCAATAGCATTGACAATGGCCTGTAATGCTTTGGGGGCCTCAGGGACCTCACTATCCAACAACTCACTGGAAGGTATCTGACCCCTGGTACTGAAATCTTTCTGGTAACAGTCTGTGGCTTCTGGGTGTGCTGTTATCCAAAAGAACAGGCTTCCATGTTGCTTATCTTGAATTTTGATTCACCCTCCCCCCACCCTTCCCATGACCCTACTTAGGCCCTTGTACCCCCACTAATCTGTTCATCTCATTTTGTAAGTACAGTACCATCCCCTTAACTCCTCCCCTCTCCTCCCTCTCTGATAGCCCTTTTGTACCTTACTGGCCTCTGCTCCTAATTTTAACCTCAACCCACATAAAAGTCCAAACATTTCTAGCTAGGATCCACATATGTGAGAGAACATGCAGCACTTGTCCTTCTTGCCTGGGTGACCTCACTAAGTGTAATATTTTCCAGATTCATCCATTTCCCTGCACATTTCATCATTTCATTTTCCTATACTGACTCGAATTCCACTGTATAAATAGAGCACATCTTCATTACCCATTCATTACTTGAGGGACATCTCTGCTGGTTCCATTTCCAAGCCATTGTGAATAGAGCAGCAATAAACATGGTTGAGCAAGTTTCTCTAAGGGAGTGAGAAGAGTCCTCAGGATATAAGCTAGGAGTGATATATCTGGGTCATATGTTAAATCTATTTTTGGGTTTTCAAGGTAGGGTCTCTCTCTAGCCCAGGCTGACCTGTTAATGTCTGTGTAGTCTTGGTGTGGCCTCAAACTCATGAAGATCTCCTACCTCTGCCTTCCTAGTGCTGGGATGAAAGGCATGTGTCATCATGCCTGGCCCTCTTTGGCTTTTTGAGGCAGAGTATCACTGTAGCCCAGGCTGACCTGGAATTCACTATGTAGTCTAAGGGTACCTCTAACTTCTGTTGATTCTCCTCCTGCCTCCCAAGGGCTGTGATTAAAGGTGTATACCAACACACATGGCTTAATTCTTTTTTAAAGTAATTTTCTTATTAATTTGCAAGTGGGGAGGGGGCGGAGAAAGAAGAGAGACAGAGAATGGGCTTTCCAGTGCCTCCAGCCACTATTCCCCATCCACATTCCACTGAGGGTCATCCTCAGTGCCATTGGTGGTTCTCACCATGGGCTTATGAATGCATCTTAGTCTCTTTGGGGGAAGGTTTCTTCCTTTTTTTTCTTTTTTCTTTTCTTTATTTATTTTTTGTTTTTGGTGTTTCAAGGTAGGGTTTTACTTTAGTCCAGGGTGGCCTTGAACTCAGAGATCCTCCTACCACTGCCTCCTGAGTGCTGGGATTAAAGGCATGTGCCACTATGCCTGGCCCACCATTTTTTTAAGCTGGGGAGACTGGCTTCATGAATAAGCACCTTTAATCACTCATCCATTGCTCCAATTTTTTTTTTTTTTTTTTTTTTTTTTTTTTTTTTTCGAGGTAGAGTCTCACTCTGGCCCAGGCTGACCTGGAATTCGCTATGTAGTCTCAGGGTGGCCTTGAACTCATGGCGATCCTCCTACCTCTGCCTCCCGAGTGCTGGGATTAAAGGCACCACCACGCCCGGCTCCATCCTCCAATGTTTTAAGTTTTTGCTCTAATTCTTTTTCCTTTAAGTATTTTGTGTTTAACTATTAGGAGGGGAGACTTGTTTCTAATGGGTTCATTTTATGAGTGGCACTGCTTTGGCATATACAAGCCTATACCCTTGTAGTATCTGGATAATATTGTATGTAATGGATGCAGCCATTCCTCCACTGACACATTGCCTTTTGCTCTGTCCCTGTGGTCAGTGCTGTTTGACTATGAGACCATGCTTGGCATTATGTGCAGCAGCTTTCCTAAGAGACTTAGATTCTGACCGAGCCAGATGACTTGTTTAATGTAGTCAGCTGTCACTATTCTGCATCTTGGTTGGAATGGGAGGGAATCTGGTCTTTGTGAATTCAATTGGCAAAAGAAAAATCCTATTTGCTGTTTTAATTTATGCTTCTGATGTCAAGTAAAATAAATTCTTGTCAATGTGGAAAGCTTTCCTAATTTCTCCTTTGCCCTTTTCACTGTTTCAGTGTTCAGTGTGTGTGTGTGTGTGTGTGTGTGTGTGTGTGTGTGTGTGTGTTTTGGTTTTGCGAGGTAGGGTCTCACTCTAGCCCTGGCTGACCTGGAATCAACTATGTAGTCTCAGGGTGGCCTTGAACTCACAGCGATTCTCCTACCTCTGCCTTCTGAGTGCTGGGATTAAAGGTGTGCGCCACCACGCCCGGCTTGTTTTTTTTTTTTTTTTTTTTTTTTTAACTGTGTTCAATGTTTTACTTTGTATGAACTGAAGCCTTCTTATCACCAGGTATGCCTTTCCTCCCAGCACTGGGGAGGCTGAGGTAGGATGACTTCGTTTGAGGCCAGCCTGAGACTACATAGTAAATTCCAGGTTGGCCTGGATGAGAGAGAGATCCTACCTGGAAAAAAAAAAAAAAAAAAAAAAAAAAGACTCTGAGCCATGCATGAGGGGTCATGCGATGCTAGTATCCAAGAGGCTAAGATAAGGATCTCCATGAGCTTGAAGCTGGTCTGAGCTACAGGAGTCAGCCTGGGCTAGAATAAGGCCCTGTCTTTAAAAAAATCCATTTGAAGCCAAGCATGGTGATCTACAACTTTAATCCCAGCACTTCGAGACAGAGGTCGGTGGATTGCTGTGAGTTCAAGGCCACCTTGAGACTATGTAGTTAATTTCAGAACAGCCTGGGCCAGAATGAGACCCTACCTTGAAAAACACAACAAAACAAAAGTCCATTTGAACTATACATGAATGTTTTATTGTTGCTGTTTTCTAAACAGTAAAATGATGAACAATGATATATTTGGTATTGAACATGATCTGAACATGATTTTAGGATGCATAAAAGGTTTTATGTAGGCCCAGGCTAGTCTTGAACTAAGTATCTAGCTAAGGGTGGCCTTGAACTCCTGAGCCTCCTCCCTCTGCCTCCTAAATGCTGATGTAATGGGGTGGGGGAGTTCAGAAGTCCCTGAACTCCAAACCCGAGTTTGTGTCTTTTTTTTTTTTTTTTTTTTTTTTGCTTTTGTTTTTTGAGATAGGATCACACTCTAGCCCAGGCTGACCTGGAATTCACCATGTATTCTCAGGGGGGTGGGCCTTGAACTCCTGGTGATCCTCCTACCTCTACCTCCCAAGTGCTTGCTGGGATTAAAGGCATGTGCCACCACACCCAGCCTTTTCTTTTCTTCTCTCATTTTTTTTTTTTTTGAGGGTGAAGAGAGAATGTGTGTGTCAGGGCCTCCAGTTACTGCTAACTTGTGCATCTGGCTTACATAGATCCTGGAGAATCAAACCTGGGTGCTTTGGCTTTGCAGGCAAGTGCCTTAACCACCAAGTGATCTCTTCAGCTCCTGGCTTTTTTTTTTTTTTAATGGAAATCAGTAAGAAAGAGTTTAATTATGCACCATGGAAATTATAGACCATGATAATGCCATCCACTCCCCCACTTTCCCCTCTACAAATCCACTCACCATATCCCGTCCCTTTCTCCATGCATCTTCCTTGTTTTGATGTCATCGCCTTTTCCTCCTATTATGAGGGTCTTGTGGAGATAGTGCTAGGCACTACAAGGTCATGAACATCTAGGCTAATTTCTGTCTGAATGATTGCATTGTAAACATGCCTAAGCTTCCTTTGACTCTTACATTCTTTCTGCCACCTCTTCTGCAATAGACCCTGACCCTTGGAAGATGTGATAGAGACATTTCAGTGCTGAGCACTCCTCGGTCCCTTCTCAGCACTATGGTGCCTTTTTAGGTCATCCCACTGGTCACTGTGAAAAGAGACACTTCTCTAACCAAAAGTGAGAGTGGCACTAATATATGGGTACGAACATTAAGGGGAGGGATTACAGTGCAGTTTGGTGAGCATAATATATGAATTTAGCCAGACAAGAGCATCCAGCACCTGTGTTTTTGTTTTTTGTTGTTGTTGGTGGTGGTGGTGGTATTTTCGAGGTAGGGTCTCACTCTAGCTCAGGCTGACCTGGAATTCACTCTGTAGTCTCAGGGTAGCCTTGAACTCATGGAGCTCCCTACCACTGCCTCCCCCAAGTGCTGGGATTAAAGGTGTGCACCACCACGCCCGGCTCCCAGCAGCTGTTTTCAACTAACAAATTAGATAAACCAGACTGAGAAGGACGATTTATTCACCTTTACAATTCTGTTAGGAATAAATGAGGGAGAGGGAGAATCCATGAACCAAGGAAGGGAAAATGGATATACCCATGTGTTCCAAGACTCCATGTGCTGAGCATGCAATGAAAAAGGGATATAGAGTGCTGGAGAGATGGCTTAGCTCTTAAGCATTTGCCTGAGAAGCCTAAGGACCCGGGTTTGAGACTCAATTCCCAGGACCCACAAAAGCCAGATGCGTAAAGTGGTGCATGCATCGAGTTTGTTTGCAGTGGCTGGTGCACCCATTCTCTATCTATCTGCTTCTTTCACTCTCTCTCTCTCTCTCTCTCTAAATAAATAAATAAAAATTAGAAAGGGATTTAATGAGTAAAGAGAAGAAAGTACAGAGAACTGACATGTGGGAGTAGGGGAATCTTACCAGGACCTGGAAGCTCAGGAGAGATGAACAGCCAGGGGAAAAGGTAGGTAGGCCAGAGTGAGGGCTGATTGGTCTGGGCTAGAGGCTGGCTCAGGCAGAGGCCAGCCATGAAGCCACCTTTTAGGGCCATGCTTAACCAGCCACAATGCCAGAATCAGGTTTAAATTCTCTAGAAAGGGGAACACCCTCCCAGAAGGAGCACAGGTTGTTTGGGGAAAAATAGGTCTACGGAACTCCTTCAATCAAGAGATAAGGAGAGGCCGGGCATGGTGGCGCACACCTTTAATCCCAGCACTCGGGAGGCAGAGGTAGGAGGTCCTGGAGCCCAAAGGCTATTATATGTTTTTTTCCCCCCCTCTCTCTCTCTCTCTCTCTCTCTCTCTCTCTGAGGTAGAATCTCACTCTAGCCCAGGCTGATGTGGAACTCAATCTGTAGTTCCAGGCTGTCTTTGAACTATCCTCCTACATCTGCCTACTGAGTGCTGGGATTAAAGGCGTAAGCCCAGCTTAGGTTTTTTATTATTAAATTATAATATTTATTGAGGAAACTACACAACCAAGGAAAGGCACCCACGTGGCTGGAGAGCCCACCATGGAGTTCCTGGAAAAAAAAACTGCAGAAAGAGAAATGAGAAAGTTCAAGGAGTTCCTGTCATGTGAGTGCCCAGTGCCACCGGGTTTAAGGAAAAGCCCTGGGGGCTTTTATATTTATTTTTAATTATTTGAGTGAGGGAAAGAGGCAGAATGAGAAAATGGGCGTACTAGGACTTCCAGCCACTGCTAACAAGCTCTAGATGCATGCGCATCAGTCCTGGAGAATTGAACTGGGCTCCTTTCCCTTGCAGGCAAGCGCTTTAACCACTAAGCCATCTCTCCAGCCAACCCTGGGGGCTTTTTAAAAAATATATTTTTATTTATTTATTTGAGGGGGGGAGGGAGAGATTTTTCTCCCTAGAGCCTCCAGCCACTGTAGACAAACTCCAGATGCACGCACCCACTTGTGCATCTGACTGGGGGCTTTTTAAAAAAATGATTTTTTTGGAGAAACACACAGAGACAGAGAGGGAGACAGAGAATGGGCATGCCAGCAGTCTCTCAGCTGCTGTGAATGAAATCCAGATGCGTGCATCCCCTTGCGGGCAAGTGCAAGTGCGCATTGCGCCCGTGCCTCACTTTGCATCTGGCTAAACGTGGGACCTAGAGATTGGAACCGGGTTCTTAGGCTTAGCAGGCAGGCATCTTAACTGCTAAGCCATCTCTCCAGCCTTAAAAATGAATCTAAATCCTGGCAGGGTGGCACACGCTTTTAATCCCAGCACTCAGGAGGCAGAGGTGGGAAGATTGCCTTGAGTTCAAGGAAACCTGAGAATACAGAGTGAATTCCAGATCAGCCTGAGCTAGAGTGAAACCCTACATAGAAAAACCAAAAGAAAAAAAAATATTAAAACGTCAAATGGTGCTGAGTGGAGGAAATTGTCTTGCACTCACGGATATTAGGAAGCAGGAATCCTTGGGCTGCTTAAGTTTTCTCAAAGGTCTGCTTGGGTTCTGATATTGTCACCATGCCCTGGTTAGGACGAATGCCTAATTGACCCCTTCCCTGATCTATGCCAGGACCATAAACTAAATTTCCTTGTCTTAGCAACACATGAGATGGCTAATGCCAAAATGTGACTTATATTGAAAATGTCACTGGCGGTGGGAGCACATCTCAGTGTCCCCACCTTTGCTTTCTGAAGGCCTTCCACTCGGGTGCATCTGGGATTCTTAATACAGTTGAATGGCGTTAGTGAGTCTGTGTTAGGAGAATGGAAAGATGATTGAGGAGAGTCAGGTGTGGGCCTCAGGAGAAGAACGCCCCCAAATTCTTCAGCAACAGTTGCATCAGTGACTGGGGGCTTTTGGAGTCACTTGTTTGAAGGGGGTGAGCTACTCATTTCCTTATATAAAGATTATATGGTCCGCGCATCGTGGCTCATGCATTTAATCCCAGCACTCCGGAGGCAGATATAGGAGGATCGCTGTGAGTTCCAGGCCATCCTGAAACTCCACAGTGAATTCCAGGTCAGCATAAGCTACAGTGAGACCCTACTTTGGGAAACTTAAAAAAAGAAGATTTTATAATAGAACCATAGGGTTCCAGCCCAATATTATATTTAATGATTTGTTTATTTATTTATGGGAGAGAGAAAGAATGGGCGTACCAGGGCTTCTAGCCACTGCAAACAAACTCCAGATGCATTCGCCACCATGTGCATCGGGCTTACGTGGGGCCTGGAGAATTGAACCAGGGTCCTTAGGCTTTGCAGGCATGCGCCTTAACCGATAAGCCATCTTTCCAGCCCCCAATAACTTTTTTTTAAAAATTAAAGTAAGTTTGCTATACATAGATCACAAAGACGGTCAAGAATGAGGTAGGGCTGGGCGTGGTGACACACGCCTTTAATCCCAGCCCTCAGGAGGCAGAGGTGGGAGGATCACTGTGAGTTCAAGGTGAGCCTGAGTCTACATAGTGTATAAGGAATTCGAGGTGACCCTGGGCTAGAGGGAGACCCTACCAGAAAAAAAAAAAAAAAAATGGTAGGGTAGGGAGCGCTTTTTCTCCAGATATAACCTGATGCCAGCAGAGCATGCCTTCTCCTAGTAGGCCTGTCAAAGTAATTGAGCAGAGGGCTGGAGGGATGGCTTAGCAGTTAAGGCATTTGCCTGCAAAGCCAAAAGGACCCAAGTTTGATTTCCCCAGGACCCATGTTAGCCAGATGCACAAGGGGGCGCATGCATCTGGGGTTGGTTTGCAGTGGCTGGAGGCCTTTTTTTTAAAGAAAGAGGGAGCTCGGGAGACTGGCTTTGTGAATAAGCACCTTTAATCACTGATCCATTGCCCCAGCCCTACAGTTTTGTTTTGTTTTTTTTTTTTTAGTTTTTTCTGTAATTCTTTTTTCTTCCAACTTTTTGTTTATATTTATTGGGAGAGAGAGAGAGAGAGAGAAATATGAGAATGAGAATGGGCACAGCAGGAGCCACTGCAAACGAACTCGAGACATAAGCGCCACCATGTGCTTCTGGCTTATGGGGGTCTGGGGAATCAAACCTGGGTCCTTAGGCTGGCAGGCAAGTGCCTTAACAGCTAAGCCATTTATTTAGCCTATTACTTTTAAATTTTTATTTAATTATTCAGAGAGGGGAATGGGTACACCGTGGCCTGGAGCAGCTGCAAATAAAGTGTAGATGCATGCGCCACCCTTGTGCATTTGGCTTATGTGGGTCCTGGAGAATTGAACCTGGGTACCTTGGCTTAACAGGCTAGTGCCTTAACTGCTAAGCCATCTCTCCAGCCCTTCCTTCTTGTTTTGAAAGAAGCAGAAACTCACTTTATTGGCCAGCTTGGCCTCAAACTTGTGATCTTCCTGTAGTTGGGATTACAGGTGTGCACGACTGCACCTGGATGAAGAAATCTCCACGAAAGGACCCAGTGAAGCACTGGAGAGTCAGCCTTGGAATGGAACATGATCTTCTTCCACTGACACAGGATGTAGTCAGTGCTTGAGGACAGATTTAGGTTGGAAATTGACATGGTGGTAGAATGCTTGGTGTGGTGGTGCACACCTCTAATTCCAGCCCTCAGGAGGCTGGAGCCTCAGTATTTCCATGAATTTGTGGGAAGCTTGGGCTACATAGTGAGTTCTAGGCCACTCCAGGTTTCATATATGTCTCAGATATGAAAAAAAAAAACATCAAGATTTGGTGGTGGAAAATTAAATAGTTTCTGATTGCTTGTTTTCTCTCCCTATGCAGCGGAAATAAAAAATAATTATTATTCTCCTTTTTTTCTATTTCTTTTTTCTATTGAGGTGCCCAGGCAAGCCTTGCACTTGCATCCTCCTCATCAGGCCTGCAGCAGCAGATCCAGCCAAGCATATATCCCCAGCTGTTTAGTTACTTACTTAGCAGTGCTGCTGTTTGAACCCAAGGTTCTGTACCACTGACCTGTATCAGTAGCCCTCCCACTTCCTCAGTACGAGAGCTCGGATTTTTTTTTCCACCGGAGCGCACCTGGCTTTAGTTTCCTCTGCACTAGCGACAAGTATGTGACTGAGTTCTGCTGAGGTGTTAGTGGAAGTTGCTTGGTAGAGATGATTGGAAAGTTTCTAAAACAGGATTGACTGAGCTGGTGCATCAACTTTTTTTCTTCCTGTAAGGTGCAGAGGATTCCTGTGGCTTCAGCATCCATCTCATGACAGTCATGCTACCGTGAGCCACATGCCAAGAATGGATGAAGATGTGGTGCAGGTATGAAACTGACACACAAGCCTTTGATTGCCTTGCTCTGGATTTCTCCTTCGTGGAGTAAATGAAGCATTCTATGCAACTGTAGAGATCTTTTCTCTTTTAATTTCCTCCCTCCATCCCAGAGAGAGAGAGAGAGAGAGAGAGAGTCGATGATTGAAATTCCCAACAGAGATGTGGAACATGATGTAATTTTTCTAATATTTTCTTGTCCTTTTCAGAGAAACTGGGAGGCAGTGTCATTAAATAAGAATGAGGATTGTATGGGGGAGGTGTGAGAATAAATAAGCAAAATAATCATTGTTAAATCTGAGAGTGAATTAAGGAAATGCAGATTTGCAGATGCTGATGAAGGCATACTAGATCCTTCAGGTACTTGTAGTTGAAAAATAAAACAAGGACCTGACTTTGTGGTTCATGCTTGTAATCCCAGCACTCAGGAGGGAGAGGTAGGAAGGTCACCCTGAGTTTGTGGGCACCGAGAGGCTACATAGTGAATTCCAGATCAGCTACAAGGGCTACAGAGCGTGGTCCTCAAAAAGCAAACCAAGAAAAAGAAGATGGAAATATAAAACAAGATCATTCATCTTTTTTTTTCCCCTAGTGAGTCAAAAATACACCATAGGGCTGGAGAGATGGCTTAGCGGTTAAGGAGCCTGCCTGCTAAGCCTAAGAACCCGGTTCCAATCTCCAGGTCCCACGTTTAGCCAGATGCAAAGTGAGGCAAGGGCGCAATGCTGCACTTGACCACAGGGGGGCGCACACATCTGGATTTCATTTGTAGCAGCTGAGAGGCTGCTGGTGCGCCCATCTCTGTCTCCCTCTCCATCTCTCTCTCCATCTCTCTCTCTCTCTGTGTCTCTCTTTCCAAAAATAAATAAAATAATTTAAAAAAATTTTTTTAAAGTACACCATAGAGAGATAATTTGTTTTGCCCAAGAGAAGTGTATTGCTAAAGCACTTTCCCCATTTGTGAAAAAGAGGACTACATAGTTAGGTGTCACTAACATGCCATTAGATGACCTGAATGTATTTGTAAAACCATGGGGTTAATACAATACATAAACTTGAAAACCAAACAAATCATTGTGTAGTGTTCTGTTAAGAACACATTCCATCACTTAGTATGTCCAACCTCACTTGATTCTGTTGTTGATGGAACCCAGTCCTTCATTTGTACTAGTCAAGTGCTGTACCATAGAGCTGCATCCCAAGACTCAGCCACATTTTTTAAAATGTCATACTTATTTATGTGAGAGAGAAAGGGGGGAGGGAGAGAAAGGGGGCCTCTATCCACTGTAGACAACTTCCAGATGCAGGCACCACCTTGTGCATCTGGCTTACATGAGACCCATAGGGCTGCATGCAGTGCAGCTTTTTCCAGCTGTCAGCTGGTCCACAGGTCAGCTCCAGCTTGGTTTTTCAGTGACCTTGCTGCCCAGGCCCGTGAAGCCTTTGGCAGTAGGGTCTTACCCATCTATTTCTGATGGGAAACTGAGAGCCTTGGCAAGAGCCTGTAAGGTTTTGGGGCCCTCAGGGACATCACTGGTGAACAACTCACCAGAAGGTATCCCATCCCTGGCACTGAAATTTTTCTAGTAACAGTCTATGGCTGGCTTCTGGGTGTGTCGTTCTCCAAAAAAGTAGGTTTTCATGTGGCTTATTCACAACATCTTGAATTTTGATTAACCCTCCACCAACCCCTCCCATGACCTCACTTAGGCCATTGCCTCCCCAGTAATCTGTTCCTCTACACACACACACACACCACCACCACCACCACCACCACCACCACCACCACCAGTTCTCCTCCCTCCCTTATAGCCCTTTTCTGGCTTACTGGCCTCTGCTGCCAATTTTTACTCCAACTCACAAGCATAAAACTTTGTAGCTAGGGTCCACATATGAGAGAGAATATGTGACACTTGGCTTTCTGGGCCTGAGTTACCTCACTAAGTATAATTCTTTCCAGATCCACCCATTTCCCTGCAAATTTCATCATTTCATTTTCTTTACCACTGACTAGAACTCCATCGTAGACATGTACCACATCTTCATTATCCATCAGTTGAGGGACATCTAGGCTGGTTCCATTTCCTATATCTACTGTGACTACAGTGGCAATAAACATGATTGAGCAAATATCTTTAAGGTAGTGAGAAGAGTCCTCAATGCCTAGGAGTGCTACAGGTGGATCATATGGTAAATCTATTTTTAGCTGTGCCAGTAATCTCCACAATGGCTGTACCAGGTGGCATTTCCAACAACAGTGTTGAAGGGTTTCTCTTTTTCCACATCCTCACCAGTATTTATTGTCATTTGTTTTCTTATTTCTTTTTTTTTTTTTTTTTTTTTTTTTTTTGGTAGGGTCTCACTCTAGCCCAGGCTAACCTGGAACTCACTATGTAGTCTCAGGCTGGCCTCTACCTCGCAAGTGGGACTAAACGCGTGCACCACCATGCCCAGTTATTGTCATTTTCTTTCATGATGATAGTCATTCTGACAGGAGGGAGATGGAATTTCAGGGTAGCTTTAATTTTAACTTCCCTGATGGCCAATCAACTCTTTATAATAGACATAAGCTAGCAAATGACAATACATACAATACTGTAACATGCTTTATCTGTCTGAATATACTCCTTTTTTGTCGTTCCCCCTTTTTGGTAGAGGATTGCTCTAGCTCAGGCTGATCTGGAATTTAATATGTAGCTGAAGGGTGGCATCAAACTCAGAGTGATTCTCCTCCTTCTGCCTCCCAAGTGCTGTGATTAGAGTGCCACCACACCTGGCTTAATTATCTATCACCAGTCTGGCATCTATATGTATATAATTTTATTCAATTGCAAGAAGAGAGAGAGAGAAGAAAGACAGAGAGAATGGCCTTGCCAGTGTCTGCAGCCACTGCACAAGAACTCCAGACATGCACCACCTTGTGCTTCTGGCTTTAAGTGGGTACTGGGAATCAAACCTGTATCCTTTGGCTGTGGAGGCAAACTACTAAGCCAGCTCTCCAGCCTGTGACTTAATTTGTATTTTATCTGTTATTATATATAATTATCTCTGATAGAAGTCACATGGTGGTGTATTTAATATCCAGCAAGGAAAGTGTACATGTCTTGCAAGAACTAGGGTTTGTTAAACAAGTGATGGTTTTAAGAGGCCCACATAACAAGAAATCATGTCTCTTAAATGTCAGGAACCATTGAACTGTGAAGAATGTGCTGGATGGTAATGAAGAAGTCTCTGCCATGGACACAAATTCATCTGTGCCTGCACATGTAAGTACACACCATTAAGGGTGGAGGGGTTTGAAGGGGATTTAAGGGTAGGAGTTTAATGGTTAGGGGTTGTGGTTTGACTCATGGGTTTGGGGTTAGGGTTTATTATAAAAGTGAGATGGAAGCTCAAAGTAGTTTTAATTTGTATTTCCCTGATGGTCAATCAATCCTTGATAATAGACATAAGCTAGCCAATGACAAGGCATACAATATTGTAACTAGATTTATAGGTCCAAATATGCTACTTTTTTTTTTCCTTTGGTTTTTCAAGGTAGGGTCTCTCTCTCTAGCCCAGGCTGACCTGTTATTGCCTGTGTAGTCTTAGGGTGGCCTCCAACACCTGAAGATCCTCCTACCTCTGCCTTCCTAGTGCTGGGATTAAAGGTATGTGCCATCATGCCTGGCCCTCTTTGGCTTTTTGAGGCAGGTTATCACTGTATCACAGCCTGACTTGGAATTCACTATGTAGTCTAAGGGTACCTCGAACTTCTGTTGATTCTCCTCCTGCCTCCCCAGTGCTGTGATTAAAGGTGTTTACCAACACACATGGCTTAATTCTTTGTTAAAAACAATTTTCTTATTAATTTTCATGCAGAGGGAGAGAGAGAGAGAGAGAAGAAAGAAAAGAAGAGAAACAGAGACAGAATGGGCTTGCCAGTGCCTCCAGCCACTACAAAAAGAACTCGAGACATGCACCACACCTTTTGCTTCTGGCTTTAAGTGGCTACTGGATAATCAAATCTGGGTCCTTTGGCTTTGGAGGCAAGTACCTTAACCACTAAGGCATCTCTCCAGCCCCTGGTTTAGTTTTGTATTTTATATGTTAATTCATTATCTCTTAGAGATGTCACATGGTTTATTTAATATCCAGCAAGCAAAGCTTACGTTGTTTGCAAGAACTAGGATTTTTTTTAACCTTCGAGGGCTTTACGAGGCACATGGAACAAGATATCATGTCTCTTTTAAATGCCAGGCTCCATGGAACTGTGAAGAATATGCTGGAAGGTAATGAAGAAGTCTCTGTGATGGACTAAGTCCCAGCAACCGATTTATCTGCGCCTGCACTTGTAAGTACACAATAAGGGTGTAAGGGTGAGGACTGGGTTTTAGAAAGGGTTTATGTTAGCTAATACCAAGGGTTAGGGGATTTAGGGTTTTGGGGTCAAGGTGTGTTGTCAGCTGTGGGGTGTACTCTCAGCCTTGGGGTGTGCTCTGAAGAGTGGAAGGCTTCCTTACCTTGATCAGTCTGCCACAACATTGTGTTTTTATTGATTGATTGAGAGAGAGGCATGGCAAACTAAACAGCAGGCACATGTGCCACCTTTTTTATCTGGCTCAAGTGGGGACCAGAGAATTGAACCTGGGTCCTTTGGCTTTGCAGGCAAGTGCCTTAACATCTAAGCCATCTCTCCAGCCCTAGACTGTTACGTTTGAAAAGATGACATAGGCGGGCGTGGTGGCACACACCTTTAATCCCAGCACTCGGGAGGCAGAGGTAGGAGGATCGCTAAGAGTTCGAGGCCACCCTGAGCCTACAGAGTGAATTCCAGGTCAGCCTGGACCAGAGTGAGACCCTACCTCGCAAAACCAGGGAAAGGGAAAGGGAAAGGGAAAGGAGACATAGCACAGTTTCTCCCCTCTGGTAGGCGAACCCTCTACTGAAATATATTGAGTTTAACTTCTGAAAGATGCAAGTCTGTCTTCTCCTTCAGACATTTTATCTGTGCCTTAAATGGCCAAGTTCAGTAATGTCTCCAAAACCAAGACAGAGGTGGCAAGAGTGACAGTGAGGACAACTGAGCTGAACTGCTGGAGCCCGCCGTCAGAATCAAACAGTACCTGAGTGGGGAGTGAGGGTTAAGAAACAAGACGAGAGAGAAAAGATAAACTGAGGAGGGCTGTCAGTGAATACTGAGGCCCCGACTTTATTTAGTTTAGCTTTTTTATACTTCTCAGAGCACAAGAATGCAAACAGAACAATCATAACATTTTCACAGGATTTCTTGAGAAAGCCACCTCCTCCAACATGAATCAGAGAACAGTCAAATTTGGCCTCAAGGTCAGAAGATACTCCCTTCTCAGTCCCCAGAGCCTCAGCAGGTCTCTAATCTTATGCTTGGCAAGACATCCTGCTTCTCATTAGCCCACTGTAAAAATGTGCACAGGCCATGAACTAAGGGGTTTTCAGGCAAATGGCTCCTGACATATCCCCCTTTTAAAAATTATTTTTTAAGAAACCATCCCCTTCTAGGCTAGGGTGCACAAAGACTGTGCCTGTCTTAGGTTGTCCTAACTTGAATCTTACCCATCTTGGACTACCAGCCTCTGCAGGGGAGAACATCCTCTTTATGGTAGCAGTTGGAGCCGGAGATTATGTGCCTCAGCTTTAATGTCCCAAAGTGAGTAGATGACACGTCTAGTTATTGGTGGGAGTAAGCAGACACCATGTATGATACAGATACCCAAAGCTGCGATACTTCCGATCCAGGAAGTAAATGAAGACCATGAAGGTAGGGAGGGAAGCTCTTAATTTTTCCAAGATATCATTTGCCGTCTTAGGTGCATCAAAATCAAGCTCCGTGTTTTTTAGCATTAGAATTTCTTGATGCAATTGAATCAACTCTAGCGATGTATTTGCATTATGCCATATGCCTTGGAAAGCATTTTTACTTTTTCCCAATGATGTTGACTGTTCTATATAACATTTTCTTCCCCTGGTTTTTCCAGGTAGGGTTTCACTCTGGTCTAGGCTGACCTGGAATTAATTATGTAGTCTTGGGGTGGCCTTGAACTCACGGCCATCCTCTTACCTCTGCCACCATGCCCAGCGAGGACTGTTATGTTTTTTGTCGTAACACAAATCTGTTGAAAATCTGCATGACATTCTAAATGTGCTCTGATTTTCAACTCTTGTATCTCTTCCCCCCCAAATGTGTAACCGCATCATATAAAGCATCTGTTCTATGTTCTAATTTACTATCTATGTCTTCTTGAGTCCCCAAAACGTGCAGTCTGCACTTCCCGTGCTAAAGCAACAGTAGTAGTGGCAGTAGCCAGCAGCGTAATAAAAGCTAAAATTCACCAGGCGTGGTGGCGCACACCGTTAATCCCAGCACTAGGGAGGCAGAGGTAGGAGGATCACCATGAGTTCGAGGCCACCCTGAGAGACTACGTAGCGAAATCCAGGTCAGCCTGAACTAGAGTTGACACCTGACCTCAAAAAAAAAAAAAAAAGCTAAAATTCCTGCATGATATTAACAGGAATCATAGCAAATGATGGTTGCTTAACTATCACGAGTCAGAGGATACGTTGGTAGCACAATTAGGAAGAGTACACTTTTTCCATGTCACATTAAATATCCCCTCATTCCAAGTAACATTCAACTGTCCCACCACTACTGCATAAAGGGGAGGGATGAGTTACTGTTTGCCTTAGCAGAGGAGGCTCTCACCTCCCCCATTGCCACAGCGAGCTTCCAAATGTAAGTTTGGTGATGAGTCCACATCATTGAGAGCAGAGGCATCGTGATGTTCAATCCTCGCGAACCGGACCAACCTCTCTGGCAGCCACCGGGCACTGTCAGCATCCTGAGGAGAAACACAAACGTGCCCTCGCCCATCAGTGGGATCCTTCCATTTAACCTGTCCATAGGTATCTAATATTCTGGGATGCCATAACCTATCTGCTGAAGAGTGACCAAAGGCATCTACATTTAAAAAATTTTAAACTGAAAAGAGTACATGACTTAAAGCATTCTGTGGGGACCAAGGATATAACTCCCCCTTTCTATTTTTTTGTAATTGATTCTTTAAAGCTCCGTGGGCACGTTCAACAATTCCTTGGCCCTGTCAGTTGTAAGGTATACCTGTTTTATGAACAATTGATAATTGGGCACAAAAGGGCTGAAAAGATTGACTAGTGTAACCTGTACCGATATCTGGTTTTAGAATCGATGGTACCTGCTACAGCAAAACGTTTAATGCAATGTGCTGGAACATGCTTAGTAGCTTCTCCAGTCTGTGCCATAGCCATCAAAAATCCTGAGTAGGTATCAGGGGATACATGCACATATCTTAATGTTCCAAAGTCAGGAATATGAGGTACATCCATCTGCCACAACTGATTTGGTTTCAATCCTCTGGAGCTTACCCCGTGTTGTGGGATCGAGTGAGATTCAGGACAGGGACTACACTGTGGCACAATTTGTCTAGCAGCCTCTCTGGTGATTTGAAATTGTGTTCTCAGGCTTTGGCTGTTTTGATGATGCAAACTATGAGATCTTTGTGCTAAAAATGCTAATTAAGATGATGGGTGATCTGTGTAACCTTATCTGCCATATCATTAGCCAGTGCTAAAGGACCTGGAAGTCCCGAATGAGCTCGTATATGACCTACAAAACAAGGATGAGAGCGCGCATGCAGGCAGCTTTGTATTTGACTAAGCAATTCTTGAACTTGGTCTTGGCAGTTTCAGTAGAAGGCATGCTTTCAAGCACTTGTAGAGCTCTAGCAATATAATGACTGTCAGTATACAAATGAAAAGGAATAGAAGCTAAAACTTGAAATACAGTAGCTACACCTCTAAGTTCTACCATTTGAGCTGATGCAGGAGGAGTCCAAAGTGAGTAAGATCGCTCCTGAAACACAGAAGCTGCTTCACCATTAGAGGCTCCATCAATAGGTTCTTGCTTTATAGTTCGTGGAAAAATAAAAGCGTGAAAATTTGCAAATTGTAATAATTTATCTTTAGGATGATGATTATAATACCAGGATAATGTGCAAAAAAAAGCTCTAGCCCAGGAGTCCAGATTTTGAAATAGCCAGTCACCTTGCTGCTTTGTAAATGGAACCCCTAGGATAGCTGCTTCCTTCCCAAAATATTGTCTAGATTCTAATCGAGCCATTTGAGTTAAACAAGCTACGGCTTCATAATAAGGCGCTAATACTCTAGCAGGAGCCACAGGCAAATGTGGCCACAATAAAGGTCCTTTTTGCCACAAGACTGAGGTTGGAGGATGGCTAGTAGCCAGAATCTATGCAGACGCATGATTTGGGGTCTGAGTCACCTTTAAAAGATCAAAAGAGGTCTTAACTCACCCATAGCAATCTTCAAATGCGGTCTAAGCCAGTTAATATCTCCCAGTAGCTTCTGGGAATCAAAGTTTGCAACCCATCTTTTCTAGTTTGTATTTTTTGTGGGAGGATAGTTTTTGGATACAATTTATGGCCTAAATAAGAATAAGGGGGCTCAGTTTGTGCCTTTTCCCGGGCTACAACTAAACCTTGTTCCTTCAGAGATGTTGTAAATGAGCATAAGCTGCTAATAGTAGTCCCTCCTGTTTATGTGCCAAGAGGATCGCATCCATATAATGAATTATATACACTTGAGAAAAGCCTGTCTAGTTTTCGTTACAGCCTGAGCTACAACTTTTTAGCACAAGGTGGGGCTGTGAGCCATACCCTGAGGCAAGACTGCTTTGGAGGCGGTGGGCCTCCTCTGAACAGTTTTTGTTCACCCTAAGGCTGTGTAAAAGCAGTAAAAGGTGGAAAGCCCTCCTCTTGATGATATTTTGCGTCTTCCTCCTCTAACTCCTTCACATCTACTGGTTCCAAGGGCTCAAAAATCATCATCTTTACACAGTTGTTTGAGCCCATGTTCTGGCTCTGCAGACAGAGTGGAAGGTTGAGTTTCACTTCCTTCCTCAGCGCCAAAAAAATGGCAATTTTGCTTTATTGACTGATTTTTCTGACTGAACTTTTATCCCTCTCATGTCTAGGATCTAAACTATCCCTAACTAGAGTCCATAAACTAAAAATACCACCGGGACCTTACTCAGTCCATGGGCATCATAATCATCTTGAAGTTTGGTCCCTACTCTTTGCCAGGTTTTTAAATCTATTGTCCCAAGAAATTACACAGCTGTTGCTGTCTTACTTTTGCACCTCGAGAACAAAGCATATTCTTAAGCATGTACGAAAAGCAGTCGACTGTTACCTTGTCCAGCTTTTCTGTCGAGAAGTTATTCACCACTCCTCTTTACTTTCCGTTGATCTCAAATGCTAAGCGGTGTCCTTCATTTCTTTCCCCAGTTTTCAGATCCACTGTTTGGGCGCCACTTGCTGGAGCCCACCGCAGAATCGAACAGTACCTGAGTGGGGAGTGAGGGCTAAGAAAAAAGATGAGAGAGAAAAGATAAACTGAGGAGGGCTGTCAATGAATACTGAGGCCCTGACTATTTAGTTTAGCTTTTTTATACTTCTTCTCAGAGCACAAGAATGCAAGCAGAACAATCATAACAATTTCACAGGATTTCTTGAGAAAGCCACCTCCTCCAACATGAATCAGAGAACAGTCAAATTTGGCCTCAAGGTCAGAAGATACTCCCTTGTCAGTCCCCAGAGCCTCAGCAGGTCTCTAATCTTATGCTTGGCAAGACATCCTGCTTCTCATTAGCCCACTGTAAAAATGTGCACAGGCCATGAACAAATGGGTGTTCAGGCAAATGGCTTCTGACACTGGACACAACGCTTGAAGGGAGAGCACTGGTAGGGGAAGGAAGCTACTCTGTCTTTGCAAAAGTGCTGAAATGAGCAGTCGTAGGTCCACACTGGGGGAATGGGACACAAGTGTGGGTCCCCTGCTGGTGGCAGCACAGGATGGCTGGCAAGCTATGACTTCTTTAACTGTGGCAGCTGGTATTTATTGGGCAAGGAAAGGTCATAAGGGTACGCTCACTTGCTCTCCTCCTTAAGGGGTCATGGCAGTACTCAGCTGCATGGGCCTAACTTTCTGGTCACATATGTCCTCCCGGGTGACTGACAGTTTAAAATGAGATATGTGACCATGATCTCATTACAGCTTTTACTCATAAATATTCCCGTCGTCATGAGGCGTTTACCTCATTACTTACATTGCCATCACAGTGCTGATGTTTGGGACTCTGGGGATTTAAAAATGATTTAAGAACATCAAATGGTGCTGAATGGAGGAAGTGAAGGGAAGTGGAGGATGGAGGAAATTGTCTCACACTGATGGATATTAGGAAGCAGGAATTCTTGGGCTACTGAAGAGTTTTCTAAAAGGTCTGTGTGGCTTGTGATATTGTCAACATGCCCAGGTTAGGGTTAATAACCTAATTTACCTCTTCCCAGATCTATTCCAGGAACATAAACTAAATTACATGGGACATGGAGAATCGAACCGGGGTCCTTAGGCTTCGCAGGCATGTTCCTTAACTGCTAAGCCATCTCTCAAGCCCTTTTAAGGGATTTTTGGGATTTTATTTTATTTATTTGATTTAGAAAGAACATGGGCATGCCAGGACTTCAAGCTACTGCAAAACCTGCTGGAGCTGAGCTGTACGCCTCCCGTGTGGGACCAGCTGACAGAAAGTTGGAAAAGACTACCCTGCACGCAGTTCAAGGGGAGAGAGAAAACACCAGTGAAGGTACTCCACAGTGAACACTGCAAGCTTTAAATTTGGTCAGCCAGGCCAAATGAGCCAATGGCATATCTCTTATGGGGGGGTGCACAAACCACTCTAATTTGACTGGAGGCCCACTCCATGGGAGGGAATACATTCCTGATATGGAAAACCTATGACACAGTCACGAGCCCTAAATATATATACTAAATGTATATACAATGCTCACCAAAATGCCCGTAGGCTCTTAATGTAAACACCCATATATTAATGAAGCTTTTCTTTTCAGATGGTGGCGACCTTGGGATGACTCAGAAGGCACCATGGTGCTGAGAAGAAGTGACAGAGGAGTGCTCAGCCCTGAAACATCTCAAACCCACCTTCTAGGCTAAGGGCCCATTGCAGAAGAGGGGTTGGAAAGAAAATAAGAGCCAAAGGAAGAGTAGGACTCCTTACAACGTGCTCCTCCACACACAAAAAAATGACCTGGATATCCAAGACCTTGCAGTTCCTGATCCTTATAATAGGAGGAAAAGATCATGACATCAAACTGAAAAGAGACTGACTGAGAGGGGAGGGGGATATGATGGAGAGTGAAGTTTCAAAGGAGAAGGGGGAAGAGAGGGAAGTACCATGGGATACTGTCTACAATAAAAGTTGTTGTCAAAAAAAAATTAATATTTTAGCTGGAGAGATGGCTTAGTGGTGAAGGCTTTTGCCTGCAAAGCCAAAGGATCCCAGTTCAATTCTGCAGGACCCACGTAAGCCAGATGCACAAGGGAGCACATACAGCAGGAGTTTATTTGCAGTGGCTGGAGGCCCTGGCACACCATTTTCACTCTCTCCCACCTTCTCTCAAATAACTAAATAAAATATATTTTTTAAAATATAAAACCTTCAAAAAAAAAAAAAAAAAAAAAAAAAAAAAAAGAGCAAGAAAAATCTTCCAGACAGGGCTGGAGGTAGAAGCCTGTCATCTTGGCAGAAGGATTGCAAGCTTCAGGCCTGCCTGGAGTACACAGTGAATTTAATGCCAATTTAATGAGACTGTTTTAAACTAAAACAGCTGGGTGTGATGGTGCATGCCTTTAATCGCAGCACCCAGGAGGCAGAGTTGGAGGATCCCCATGAGTTGGAGGCCACCCTGAGACTACATAGTGAATTCCAGGTCAGCCTGGGGTAGGAGAGACCCCCTACCTCAAAAAAACAAACAATAAAAAAAACCCCAAAAAGTAGGAAAGTCAGTCCATGTCCTGGTAGAGGCCACATGAGTCAAAGTGTCCCATGAAACCCTCCTGTGGCAGGTTGGCAAAGGGGTGGACCCCACTGGAATGTCTGAAATGGGATGAGTTGGGGCTGGAGGGATGGCATAGCAGTTAAGACACTTGCCTGCAAAGCCAAAGGACCCAGGTTTGATATCCCTGTACCCACACAAAGCCAGATGCCATCCTTTGCAGTGGCTAGAGGCCCTAGCAAACACATATTCTCTCTGCCAGTCTCACACAAATAAGTAAAATATATAAATAATAAAATGGGACAAGTGGTTTGTCATGCATATAATGGACCATGGCTCTCCTGTCAATAAAAATTCTCTCTGCAAAGGGGGGAATTGGAGGATGTGATGTGAGTGAATTCTATCTTTTTATTTATTTTTTTTGGAGATAGGGTCTCACTCTAGTCCAGGCTGACCTGGAATTCACTATGTAGTCTCAGGATGGCCTCGAACTCCTATCAGTCTTCACCACTACCTCCCCCGGTGCTGGGAGTAAAGGCATGCACCACCATGCCTGGCTGTCTTTCGTCTATCTTGAGACTACAAGCAGAGTAAATATAAAAGCACAAGCCAGGTCTGGAGAGATGGCTTAGCAGTTAAGGCGTTTGTCTGCAAAGCCAAAAGACCTTGGTTCAATTCGCCGGACCCAAGTAATCCAGATGCACAAGGTGGCACATGGGTCTGGAGTTTGTTTTCCAGTGGCTGGAGGTCCTGGCATGCCCATTCTCTCTCTCTCTCTCTCTCTCTCTCTCTCTCTGCCTCTTTCTCTCTCACTCTCTGAAATAAATAATTTTAAAAATAACATAAAAGCACAACCTCTCATGAAATTTGCAGAAACCATGGGGAGAACTTTGAAATTACAAGAGTTATGAAATTATTATTCATATTTTCTGCATTTTTGATTGCCAGATGTCAATTCTTCAATCGATATAATAAAGTACATTTTAAATAAATTTTCACATAAAATTCTCTCTCTTAAAAGTTTTATCATGAGGCTCTACAGTCTTAATCATGGCAACTACAAACTCATACTCAGGGTAGGAGAGATGGCTTAGTGTTTACTATGGTTGCCTGTGAAGCCTAAGGACCCAGAGTCAGCTCCCAGAACCCACATAAGCCACACACACAAGGAGATGCATGTGCACAAGGTCACACATGCGCACAATGTGGCATGCATCTGGAGTTTGATTACAGTGGCTAGAGGCACTGGCATGCCAATTCTCTCCCTCCCTCTCTCTTTCATAAAATAAATAAGCA
Organism: Orientallactaga sibirica; assembly: GCA_036365145.1. Taxonomy (NCBI): domain Eukaryota; kingdom Metazoa; phylum Chordata; class Mammalia; order Rodentia; family Dipodidae; genus Orientallactaga; species Orientallactaga sibirica. Next base: position 48,140 of record JAEOAD010002193.1, on the reverse strand, counting down.
TTTCTCTGGGTGATGGAATCAGGTTCAAAAGAGCATGATACCCATAATGTGTGCATTATGAACGTGTCTTTACATTCTCCTTACCTACTGTGTTTGCCTTAAATGTCTAAGCCACAGACCTAAGACAAGCATAGTAAAATACAAGCATAGTTCGCTGTAATGAAGACGCAAAAAATGCTAACCTGGAAACAAGAGCCAGATGTTTTGCTACTAACTAGCCACAATATGAGATCAATCACTTCACCTCTTTAGACTCTAGTCCCAATATGTAAGTGGACAAGATGGATTAAATTACCTTCCATTTATTCACTTTTCCAAAAGTCTGTACTTCAGTAATCCACTTTTTTAACAAGAAGTTTAAAAACGCATTTTCTCTTTTTTTCTATGACAAAAGTAGAATCTGCAGTGACCTACTTCCCTCACTAGATGGTGGTAATTGCACAGCTATTTCAGGTTTCTTAAGGAATGACCAGTTTTTCCAAGCCTCTGTACTCATTACCCTACCCAGGTAACAAAAGAACATACCTCATCACACCAGAGCACTTAAGGTGATCCCATGATGCCATTTCAGGGGCTGCCCTAGTACAGGTCCGCTAAGAAAAAAAAAAAATTTTCCGGGCGTGGTGGCGCACGCCTTTAATCCCAGTACTCGGGAGGCAGAGATAGGAGGATTGCCGAGAGTTCGAGGCCACCCTGAGAATACATAGTTAATTCCAGGTCAGCCTGGGCCAGAGTGAGACCCTACCTTGAAAAAAAAAAAAAAAAAAAAAAAAAAAAAAAAAAAAGAGTTTTCCTTTTCTTATTTCAGTATCTCAGACACTCAAAAATGAAACTGGATGTTTTGGTCATTTGTGAAATTATCTTTTGAAAAGCCATTTCTATAAGTAACTGTAAAGTGTCAAAATTTCCTTCTAGTGGCAATGAACAGAAGAGAGCACAAAACCATGGATTTTGGACATCTCTGCTCAGTGGACGACTAGATGGCTGTTACTGTCTGTTCAGTTCCCACATCAGTCCTACTAGTGAAGGTCCACTGAAGTCTCAATTTGAGTGGCTTCTCATGTGTCAGGGTGGAGGGTAGAGCGGGGGGTGGGGGGAGACAATGACTGGAATAATGGAAGGAGGGTAGTCAAAAGTTTGGGTAAAAGATGCCAGTTGTGGAGATGAAAATGGACTTAGAACTGGTCCAGACTGGATGAAAGAACAGATGTAAAGCTTAAGTAGGGATCAGCTAAGGTGGACCCAAGCTTTTAAAAAGAAAGTGAATACAAGGTGGTACATCTGGTTGAGGGGAAAGAAAACTAAATCGTGTGAGGAGATATCAAGGATTTAATATGAAATATGTTATGTTTGATGTCCTTGTGAAAGGAGGAAGAAAAATAAAAGACATGCAAACATAAATAATTAAAAGACTTGAACACAAAGAACTCGACTTATGAAAAAGGTCCATTTACTGGTCATATCACACGAATGAGAGAAGTTGAGGTATAAAAACAAAAATAACTTGCTGGAGATCACACAGCTCTGGCAAAGCAGATTCTCAAGCATGGGCAGTGCCGTCACACAGCCTATCATTTATCATTTGACTGCAGCACTTCTTCGGGACCCCAGACAGGCTTAGGTAGTCTGATAGTTGGTTAAGTTATAAGGGTCATGCTGCTGTCTGAATGTCTCAAACGTTGGGGCTGCACTGGAGGCCTGTGGAGCCTTCAGGAGAAGGGACGAGAGGTCAGTCATTAGAGGACAGGCTTGAGGTCTTACAGCTCAGCTTCACTTCCTGTCCCCTCTCTGCTTGCTGATGGGATGTGATGTGATGTGAGCAGGCACTTCACAATTCTGCCAATGTGTTTCTGCACTATGCCAGACTACCCTCTTGGAAATATACACCAGAATGAACCCATCTTCCCAGACCACAGAATGAAGAAATTCTTTCTAAGTGACACATCTGACAGGGTATTAATGTCTAGGATATGTAATGATATCCAAAATCTACACATCAAGAAGACAAATGACCCAATTAAAAATGGGCTATGAAAAGAAATAAAAGGGACTAATATTTTAAAACATAGTGGCTGCTGGGGAAGGGGGAGACATTTTATTCAATGTTGCAGACACTGGAAGGTTGCATGAACTCTAGAAAATAAACACCACCATGCTTGTGTAAACAACCCTCATTAAACCGTGTAACTCAAACATTCACACACGGTCACACAAAGTCACAAAGACATCCACGCAGAAGAAGGACTACTAGGTGGGAAGGAGGAAGAGTTCAGTGGGACAAAGAAAAGAAAGTAATGGGAGATGATTATGGTCAAAATATGTTATACACATGTACAAAAGTTGTCAATAAATAAAATTAAGTTAAAAAAATTATCACACAAAGTGTCTAGGATATTCATGATTTTTAAGGTGACTAATGTTACCCACAAGGCTTGCATGTTATGAGGGAAAAACATGAAGACATCAACATTGAAGAGAAACTAGTTAGAAAGAGATTCAATGGAGGAGGATCGTGGTTGGGGAAGGGAGGGTCATGATCATGGTATATTGTCTTCATTTATGGAAACTGTCAATAAAAGGTACTTAATTTTTTTTTTTTTGTTTATTTAAGAGAAAGAGGGAAAGAGAGAAAGAATGGGCACGCCAGGGCCTCAGCCACTGCAAAAGAACTCCAGACACATGTGCCAACTTGTGCATTTGGCTTATGTGGGTCCTGGGGAATCGAACCTAGGTCCTTAGGCTTCACAGGCAAGCGTCTTAATTGCTGAGCCATTGCTGCAGCTTCATTGAAAAGTTTTTAAAAGGGCTGGAGAATTCTCCATGGTCAAAGATGCTTGCTTGTAATGCCTGATGACTTGGAGGTCCTGCCTTGCTCCTGTTCATTCATTTGTTCTCTCTGCCCCCCCCAAATAAACACATGAATTATTTTTTAAGTTTACAACAAAAAATACTAAGTACCCTTCTTATATACCAATATCCAATATGGGCTGTGGAGATGGCTCAGAGGTGAAAGGTGTTTGCTTGCAAAGCCTGCTGGTGCTAGTTTGATACCCCAGTACCCATGTAAAGCCAATAGCAAACATGCTGAGGATGAAACCAGGGAAACAATCCCATTCACAATTGCCACAAATAGATGAGGTAGACAGAGACATGAATGATTGGACACACACACACACAACTTGAGAATAAACATAACCATGGCTCTGGGCATGTGGAGCATGTCTTTAATCCCAGGACTTGGGAGGCAGAGGTAAGAGGATCGCTGTTGAATTTGAGGCCACCCTGAGACTACAGAGCAAATTCCAGATCAACCTGACCTAGAGTGAAACCCTGCATAAAAAAAAAAAAAAAAACCTAAACATGGAAGTGAAATTTTTAAAACACTTGAGAAAGAAACTGAAGAAGACATTAGAGTACATAAGGATCAGAAGCAGGCAGGCAGGCATAGCCAGTAGTTCAGGCACCCTGGACATTGCTTGACCTGAGCTGCAAGCACACCCTTCTCTTATACAAGGCACCTAGCAACCTGGAACCCCACCTGCACTGAGCTACACTTACATGTACACCTGGAGCCACATAACAACCATTTTCTCCTCCCCTTGGAGCCATTGTTTGCATTAAGCACCCATTCAAATACATCCTAAGATAGCTTAGGAATCAGAACAGTAGGGGCCACCCAGCCTGAAGGGCTTTAGGGTACATGCATATTGTTGGGTCCTTTAATTGAACTTTCAGGAAGAAAGCCCTATTTCTTATTGTATGCCTATGTACGAATAAGTATGAATAAGATAAAAATAAATGCATCATGTGAAGTCCCATACACTGTACAGAAAGGGAAAACTAACTGAAACTAGAGCACCAAACTATGTCTCTAGCAAATGATGCATCCCCACCTAAGACTACTGCAGAGCAATGGCCCCGACCATGTCCCTGGGCCTGTGAGCACTCTCCACTCCAGTGCCTGTTGCCCCTTGGGCAGTGTGCTGACCCTTCATCATCACTTTGCTCCTCATGAAGTTTCTTGCTGTTAAACTATCTGTGTGCACCTTTCTTCAGTTCGTTGAGTAAGAGGCCAAGAACCTGGAAAGTTCCAGAGAACACCAGTAACAGGCCTCTCCTCACATGCCCATGCATTGGAAGCATCAATGTTATGAAACCGGCTCTGACCAAAAGCAATCTACAAACCAGGTGTGGTGGTGCACACCTTTAATCCCAGCACTCAGGAGGCAGAGGTAGGAGGATCACTGTGAGTTTGAGGCCACCCTGAGACTACCAAGGGAATTCCAGGTCAGCCTGAGCTAGAGTGAGACCCTAGCACAACAAAACCAAAAAAAAAAAAAAAAAAATCTACAGAGCCAATGCAATCCCCACAAAGACCCGACCACCATTTGTCACACACACACACAAAAATCTTAAAATTAATTTGGAAGCACGAACGACCTCAGTTCAAGCAATCCTGAGAGAAAAATAAAGGAAATAAAATATCCAATAAAAATGGGATGATAGGACTGGAAAGATGGTTTGGTCCTTAAAGCACTTGCCTGCAAAGCCCAAGGACCCACGTTTGATTCCCTAGGACCCACATAAGCCAGATTCACAAGGTGGAGCATGTGCCTGAAATTCCTTTGCAGTGGCTGAAGGCCCTGGTGTGCCTGTTCTGCCTATCTGCCTCTTCCTCTCTCTCTCCCTACCAAACAAGTGAATAAAATATTTTTAATGGGATGATGTTGCAGTCAGGGTTCGCACTGCTGGTAGAAATCTCCTGACCAAGAGCAGCTTGTGGGGAAAAAAGAGGTTTACTTTGGCTTACAAGCTCGAGGGGAAGCTGCATGATGGCAGGGAAAATGATGGCATGAGCAGAGGGTGGACATCACCCCTGGCCAACATAACATGCACCATAGCAACAGGAGAGTGTGCCAAACACTGTCAAGTCTGCCCCAACAATACTCTACCTCCAGGAGGCTTTAATTTCCAATTGCCATTATCTGGGGAGACTAGCATTCAGAACACTTAAGTTTATGGGGACACCTGAATCATGCCACCACAGATGATATGTTCAATTTAACAGGGAAAAAAAAAAATCCCATGATTTCAAGAGACAATGAAATAATATTTTTTCTGAAATTGAGAAAATTTAGCAAGGTTGAAAACAGTGCTGGGCTTTCCCAGTCACAGCACATTCTTTGACTTTCGAGTACAAAGTCACACTAGAAGAGAGTCGATGAACTTGGATACAGAAGCAGGTTCAAGGAAGCTTCACTGTCCAGCATGGACTTCATGACAGACAGGATCAAGCAGCCCTTACCTGGGTCACAGGCACTCCCTGCAGCAGCCAGCCTGGGGTGGCCTTCCAGAGACACAGGACAAGGACATTTGGTGGAGCAACCCTGGCTGAGTCCCACCCCCAGCCAATGGCTGATGATGGCTACGCATCCAGTAGCATTTGACCAGGAGGAAACACCTGACCATGCCATAGCAACTCCCAGCCATGCAGGGGAGCAAGAAGAGTGCAGGACAAAAAAAAAAAAAAAACAAAACAGAACAAAGTGCACGACAAGGACTGAAGATCAACAAGAGACTTCTACAAGGAAATGTAATGGGACACAGGCAAGTCCTTGAACCCCAAACCCCACGTTCATTCCTAATTTTTGTCAAAGACTTAAAAGAAGCCTGAGAAGGGTAATGATTAAATTATTGCATTTGCTGATTGAAGTGCAGCGCCAAGGAAAAGCACTCACATGGCTAGAGATCCCACGTGGAGTGCCTGGAAAAACCACAGAAAGAAAGTTCAAGGAGCTCCTGCCATGTGGGGAGCTGGAGGGGATAAAGGACCCATGTGGAGAGTAAGGCCTAGGCACCCCAGCTGAGGCTTACCCACAGCTGGAAGTCCCCAAGTAGTCAGAGAGCCTGCCCTCCCCTTGTAAAGGTATTTATAATTTTAGGGTGGTGGGCTGTCTTCTGGCTCAGGTGAACCAGGGACACAGCTGGTTGGTTAGGGCTAGGGGTTGTTTCAGGAAAAGGCTAGCCCTGGCATCAAGTTCCAGGGTATGAACTTGACCAACCACAATGCTTAGATCTTATCAAGACCTCCCTCCCAGAAGGGGTCCTGGTTGCTTGTGGAGAAACAGGCCTAGGGAACTAGGCAAGAGATAAGAAGTCAGATCATGCTGGATTTCTGTGCTTTCTGTTTTGTTTTGTTTTTTACCTTCAAGGGTCCAGTCACCCTAACTGTATCCCCTCTCAGAATGACAGGGACCTTGGAATGAGAGCCTTGGCTGTCTCCTGATGCCCAGCTTCAGACACCCCACCACATAAAGCTCAGCAGCGGCTTCCATGGATCAACATCCAGAGAAGAGAACCCCATCCAGTGAAAACTGTAGGATTTCCATTCCCAGGTGATCTTGTGGAAAGGCTTTGAAACCAATTCTGAATGCTCTTTATCATGACAAAGTCCTGCATAATAATATGTGTCTCTCCTGAAAAGATTCCTCTATTTGTCAACCTTTTCACTAAATCTTATGGTTAAAGTTGACTCGTTAATATTTAATTCTCTCCTAAGGTTATTATATCTAAAACCGTGCCTCAAAAAAATTCTAAACAAAGTTATATTGCGATTTAAGATGTAATTCCTCAGCAATCAATCTTAACACTTTAGATTTACCTTACATCATTACTAAGCAAGTTTACCAAAATTATAGTTAAGGTTTGAGAAGTTATAGATTGTGTCATGAAATTTTATGTATGTTTTGTGTATATTTTATTTTATTTTATTTTATCTTATTTTATTTTATTTTATTTTTGGTTTGCGAGGTAGGGTCTCACTCTGGTCCAGGCTGACCTGGAATTCACTATGTAGTCTCAGGGTGGCCTCGAACTCTTGGCGATCCTACTTCTGCCTCCCGAGTGCCGGGATTAAAGGCATGCGCCACCACGCCCGGCTGTTTTATGTATATTTTAATGTATGACTTAGAGTAAATTGAAGATATTTCTTTTTGGCTCAACAGTTATAAAGGTGCTTATTTGCAAAGCCAGACGCACATAATGGAGCCTGCATTTGAAGATTACGGTGGCAAATGGCCCTGGCATGCCCATTCCCTCTCCTTCCATGAGACGTGTCTCCTTTTTTTCATTAGATCACGGCAGTCTAATCCATTTCCTCTATTCTTTGGATATGTTACATATAACTTAATTAATTTCAGAAAATGAATTCTAGTTTGGATGGACATCTTATTTAACTTTTAAAATTGCTAAATCTCCTCATTTAAAATGTATAAGTTGTAAAAGTTTTCATGTCTTCATATTTAAGCCAAAAATGTTACTACATAATATAGATTTCTTGTTTATTTTAAATTCTGTTAGCAGATCTTTTGTTCATAGTTTACTCTCTGTAGCCTCATGTGCCTTAAATATGTGAACTCTACTTTTTGTTCATACCAAACTTTTCCAGATATCAGAATATTGTAATTTGGTTTACAAAAGTACATGATGTTTTGGCTATCAATTAGCATACATCACCATGCCTACTAAAACTCTGTCATTTTGTGATGGTTCTTGTCTTGTTCATGCTAATTTTGCTGGGTGATTATCACTGAGGTTATAATCTCAGTCTTGTAAAAAGTAACTTATTGTAATCTTGTTCTTAGGAAACCTGAGAAAGCTCCTCATGTCTAAGAGAAATCCACTGTATACAAACAATGTTGATATAGTTTGTATAAGCTTCATATAACATTTATATCTATTTTAGTTAAGCCTTAAAATTGTTGAATGGTAAAAGGTACTTATTTTAAAAATGACTATGCATGTCATTGTCTCTAATGTATGTTAAAATCAGACTTGCTTAACTCAACATTAACCTAGTTGTATTTTAATCTTAAGCCATGCATAAGCAGTCTGAGACAATGTTTCCCCTAATTAATTGTGTCAATTCTAATATCTTAAGTTCATTGCTTATGAAAATATTGATACTTAAGACAAGCTTTGCTGCCCTAGAAAAATAATCTTAAATTGCTGTTCTGCTTCCAGTTTGGGACACTGTTATACAGACTAACCAAAGTTATTTTCAAACACAGATGCTAAGTTTTTATACTGTCTTGTCTGTTCCCTGGCATACAATTTCTAGATTGAGTTAAAGTTATTGATAAAATAATTGATAAAGTATTGTTTTCCTGACTACTAAAGTGTTCTGCCTATACTTAAAACTGACAGGTACTTAAAAGATAAAATGTGTATTCTTTCCCACCAAGCTGCCCTGGGGGCACTACACTTAATGTTCATGTTCACATATTAACGCTTACTCTCACTTCTGGTTAGAGAAGCTTCTCTTTTCAGATGGCTATGACCACTGGGATCACCCAAAAGGCAACATAGTGCTGAGAAGAAGGGATAGAGGAGTGCCCAGCACTGAAACACCTCTGTCACACCCCCAGGCTCAGGGACCATTGAAGAGGGGGCGATAGAATAGAAGAGCCAAAGGAAGGGTATGACTTCTTACAATGCAACTGCCCAGACAGAAATTGGCCTCGATATCCATGACCTTGCAGTACCTAGCAATACCTTCAAAGGCCCTCAAAATAGAAGAAAAAGATGATGACATCAAATTAAAAGAGAGACTAATGGAGAGAGGGAGGGGATATGATGGAGATTGGTGTTCTAAAGTGGAATGGGGGAGGAGGGAAATGTCAAATGTTTTTTGTATGTAAGTATAGAAGGAGTCAATAAAAAAATTAATAATTAAAAAAATGTGTATTCTTTATATGTCCCAGATATAGCTTACCTGTCACCTGACAATTAAACTTAAATAAGAATCAAAATGATTTTAAACTATTGTGTCATTCTCTAGGTGTTCTTTCTTGCTTTTCTCCTACACTGTCCTGACAACTCATACTGTCACCTGACAACTACACTTAAATATAAGTCAAAGTGATTTTAACTATTGTATCAGTGTCTAACCAGATCTGCTCTGCTAACCTTTTAACTAATCTGTTTTACTACTCAGATATGTACAGTCTCTCTGAGTGATTAATAACCATATGTAGAAGCCAAAATCAATTGGAAACATTGGAGTTAAAAGGATAACCAATATTTTGGTTCCTGCTCCCAGGTCAGAGGCCACAGGAGATGATGGGACAATGCTAACTTCTAGCTTCTGGTAAGTTGCCTATCTTCTTGATCAGAGAGGATATGGAAACCCAGAGATAAACTCCAAGTCAGTGTATCTGCAACAGGAGAGTCACATCTGAGGAAAATCAGTCCTCCAGGCATCCCAAAAGAGGGAGGGCCACTTGGTCAGCACAGCCTTGGCTTATCCTAACAGATGACTGGTGAGAGTCACAGAAGTCCTCACAGGTCCCTAAAAGTCTCTCCCACAGTGCCATTATTGACCTTCAAAATATACAGTTAATTCTGGCAGCCTACATGGTCTTAGTCAACCAATAAGAAAAATTTAACTACAATAGACTAATAGACACCCCATCCTATACTGACTTACAATTGTAAACTCTAACATTAACTTATGCCTTCTGCCTCTGCCTCTGCCTCTGCCTGTCCCTGATTAACTTCACCTACCCTGACCCCAGCTCCTCCCACTTGCCTAAGCCAAAATCAGAGCTATCCTCAGCCCCCTCCTTCCTTAGTCCTTACCCTATCTCATCCAGGGATAAGTACACCGCCACTCCAATGGGCACTCTCAAATTTAAACTCTCCCATGTTCCTACTCTTCCTCTGATCCCCAAATGCTCCTCTCAAATACACTGATACCCCTCAGCCTGCTTTCTCTTGCCCTAAGTTCTCTATCCCTTACCTCTTAGTGCTCATCCTCTCCTTACCCCTTTGTGTTTTGATGTCATAACAAGCTACTTAATTCTTCCTTGTGTCCTGTCATGGGGTGTACAAAGCCCATCTCCCTCACCTTCTCTATAGCAGATGTTGCCAGCGACTGTCCGAAGCCAGTTCAATACAGGGATGGTGTGAAAGAACACTCTGCTTTGTTCAAGACAAAATCATAACAGCCTGCTACACTGGCACTGATGAGGGTACTCACTGTCGATCTCACCACACAGCCACCTCTAACCACCATGGACCTGCCTCCTTATCACCTGCCCTGAAGGGAGACCCATTGACTGCATTATCCAGCCTCTCATAAGAACTCATCGCCCCTAAGGTCAGCATGAAAAAAATTAATGTTCTCTTATATTAACAAAAGGCTGGAATGTTAGGTCTGACAGGTCCCAATACAGAGTCACCAAGGACAGCAGCATGGCCACAGAGACATAAGGAAGTGTATTATCCACATTCCTCAAGAAGCTGCCCAGGCCTTTTGCCTGCAATGCCCCCAGGTCATGGTTTCCTGCCCCCTTTATTTTGTGAATCACCTGGTCACTGCTGTGGTGTCACACCTTGGGTATCTCATGTCTTCCCAGCTCTTCCTCCCCCAACTGAAAGCCCTATAAAGCCCACTACCTGAGGAACTCATGTGGCCTCTTGTAAGCCAGCCCTGGCAGCTCATGATTTTCCTGAATAAAAGCTTTCATCTTTGCCTCAGGGAAAAAAAAATTAATGTCAATATATGCATATGGGTTTAAGCTGCTGGAAGGAAGGAAGGAAGGAAGGAAGGAAGGAAGGAAGGAAGGAAGGAAGGAAAAGAAAGACTGAGAACTGCTGGAGCAAACTTCCTGTAGAAGTTAAATTTAAAGGCTAATTATGCCTTCTCTGTTGATGGTAAGTTTCCAGGCCAGCCTTTGGGCTCCATCGCCTGATGCAGCAATACACTGGTGAGCCACTATCTTAGGCTGGGGCCTTGTTGCAGGCAGACTGCACAAAATGCTCAGCTTCACAATCACCCTAGACTCCATAGTTCACCTCCTCCTTCCACCTCCTCTCTCCTTCCTGATCTCTTCCCCACAAGTCTAGCTAGGGAGGGCTGGCAGACATAGCTGAGCAGTTAAAGGCACTTACTATCAAAGCCTGACGGCCCAGGTTTGATTTCCCAGTCCTCAGGCAAAGTCAGGTGCAGAGTGAAGCATGTATCTGGAGTTCATTTGCAGTGGCAGGAGGCCCTAGCTTGCACGCTCTCTCTCTCTCTCCAAATAAATAAAAAGAAACAAACCAGGTGTGGTGTGCGCCTTTCAACCCAGCACGTGGGAGGCAGAGGTTGGAGGATTGATGTGAGTTCAAGGTCAGCCTGAAACTACATAGTGAATTCCAGGTGAGCTTGGGCTACACTGAGGTCCACTTGCAAAATGGAATGAAAGAAAGGAAGGAAGGAAAAGAAAGAAAGAAAAGGGAGAGAAAGAAGAGAGAGAGAGAGAGAGAGAGAGAGAGAGAAAGCCGTGTACCCATTCTACAGATGCCATACTAGAGGAACATCTGACTCCCTCCCCTGGGGCAGAACCAACAGAGGCAGAGGTAGGACTTGGACTGGAGTGACAAAAGGGTAACTCTTGAGGCACAAAAAGAGCTGACCAACATTTTGAGGGACCTAGAGTCACATCCCAAGCAGTCACTTCACTGAACCCTTAGTCTTCACAAGGCTCCTGTGCCTAGTGCTGAACTGCAGGATACTGTCCTCAAGGAACCTGCAGTCTGGAGAGGAGACAGGTAAGTTCTAGACACTTGCAGCATAGTGGACAGGTATGGAAAGGTAAACAGAGAAATTTGTGCCAGGCATGGTGGAACACGCCTTTAATCCCAGCACTCACGAGGCAGAGGTAGGAGGATCGTTGTGAGTTTGAAGCTACCCTGAGACCACATAGTGAATTCCAGGTCAGCCTGGGCTAGAGGGAGATCCTACCTGGAAAAATCAAAAGAGAGAGAGAGAGAATTTCACACCAGGCTGGGGAAATGAGCCAGCAAAGGCCCCAGAAGAGATGTCACTTTAACTGTCCTTAAAATCAAATGGGGGGAGGGCTGGAGAGATGGCTTAGTGGTCAAGGCACTTGCCTGCAAAGCTAAAGGACCCAAGTTCAGTTCCCCAGGACCCACATAAGCCAGAAGCACAAGGGGGTACATGCATCTAGAGTTCATTTGCAGTGGCTGCAGGCCCTGGTCCATTCTGTCTCTCTCTCTCTCCTTCTCAAATAAAGAAAAATAAAATAAAATGGGTGTTTTTGGCAGAGAATGAGGGAGAAGGAGGAATCAGAGAGGGCAATCTCCTGCCATTAGTCCACCGCCTGGGAGGGGGTGCAAAGAGTAAAACATACATACTGACTGACACTCTCAACAAAAGGCTAAGGAGGTATGGAGGATGGTTTAGCAGATAAGGCACTTGCCTGCAAAGCCAAAGGACCCAGGTTCAATTCCACAGGTCCCACAGCAGCCAGGGGCACAAGGTGGTGCATGAAGTCTGGAGTTTGTTTGCAGTGGCTGGAGGCCATTCTCATTCATTCTCTCTCTCTCTCTCTCTCTCTCTCTCTCTCTCTAGATAGATATAAATAAAAGCCTAAGGATACAAGAGAATTAAATATAAGTGGCATACTGGATATAGGATCCTCAAACAGAAAAAGAGCATTGGGAAAATGTAAAAAAAATGCGATAAATTATAAACTTCATTAAATGAACTAAATTGGATTAACTAAACCAAAATGCATCATAACATATGTATTCTTTTTTTTCCCCCCACGGAGAGTCTCGCTGTAGCTCAGGCTGACCTGGAATTCACTATGTAGTCTCAGGGTGGCCTTGAACTGACCACATTCTCCTATCTCTGTCTCCTGAGTGCTGGGATGAAAGGCATGTGCCACCAAGCCCAGCAAGCCTTATGTATTCTTAGATGGCCTTGAATTTACTATATAGCTGAGGATAACCTGAACTTGATCCTTCTGCTGTTGCCACCCAAGTACTGCAATTATAGGAGTACACCACCCGATCCAGTCTAAAACTGTATAGTGAGTTGTGGGTCAGCTTGGGCTAGAATGAGACCCTACCTGGAACAAAATAATAATAATAAAATAAAATAAAATAAAATATCCTTTTAGGCACAACCTCTGTTGGAACTGGAGGTATGGAGTGAGGGTGGACTAAGACAGATGGAAAGGCTAGAAAAGGCCTAGAATGCCAGACAAGGGAGTTTATTCTGTATTAATTTGTTGTTGTTGTTTTTTACTGACAACTTCCATAATCATAGACTATTAACCATGGTAATTGCCCCCCCAACTTTCTCCTTCACAACTCCACTACCCTCTCCCTGCCAGTCAATTTTTTGTTTGTTTGCTTGCTGCTGTTCTCTAATGACTTCAGGCAGGCCTCAAACTCTCTAAGTAGCTAAGGATGGCCTTGATCTCCTGATCCTCCTGTCTCTACCTCCCAAGAGCTGACCTTACAGGTGACTGACTCCCTCAACCACAGTAACAGTGATCAAAGAGCATTTGGAAAAAGCACCACTGGGGTTTAAGATGCTCCATTCAGGCAGTATAAGGGGGAAAAACAGGAATCTGACAAGAAACAGGAGGAGCCCGACATGCATGGTGGCGCACACCTTTCATCCCAGCACTCAAGAGGCAGAGGTAGGAGGGTCACCGTGAGTTCAAGGTCACCCTGAGACTACATAGTGCACTCCAGGTCAGACTGGGCTACAGTGAGATCCTACTGCAAACAAAAAAGAAAAGAAAAGAAAAGAAAAGAAAAACAAAAAGACAAAGACAAAGAAAGTGCTCGCTTCAGCAGCACATATACTAAAATTGGAACTATACAGACAAGATTAGCATTGCCTCTGTGCAAGAATGACACACAAATTCGTGAAGTGTTCGATATTTTTAAACTCCTGACCACCCCCACAATGCATGACCCACATTCCCCATTAATGAGGGTCCCTTTGGAAGAGAGAGGACAGGGAGGAGTATAATGGAGTCACCATTATGAATGTTAAATCAGAATAATATAAATAAAAAATAAATTATAAAAAAAGAAAAAGAAGAAAGAGAGGGAAGAAGGTTGGACAGATAGTTTAGTGGTTAAGGTCCTTGCCTGCAAAACCTAAGGACCCATGTTTGACTCTCCCACTGAAGTTGACACATGCTCAAGGTCACACATGTACAGAAGGTGGTGCACACATCTGGTGTTTTATTACAGCGAGTGGAGGCCCAGACACAATTCTCTCTCTCTCTCTCTCTCTCTCTCTCATTAAAAAAAAAAGGTCAGTCTGTCAGGCTTGCCTCTAAAAAAAGGCAGGAAGGGAGGGAGGGAAAAGAGACAAGAGCAAGACCTTGGGGAAAAAAATGATGGGGCTGGAGAGATGTCTTAGCAGTTATGGCACTTGCCTGGAAAGCCAAAAGACCCAGGTTCGCTTCCCCAGGACCCGCATAAGCCAGATGCACAAGGTGGTGCACGTGTCTGGAGTTCATTTGCAGTTGCTGAAGGCCCTGGTGTGCCCATTTTCTCTCTATCTGCTTCCCTTGCTCTCCCTCAAATAAATAAAATTAATTCAAAAATCTTTTTCAGGGCTAGAGATGTCTTATCAGTTAAGGCCTTTGCCTGCAAAGCCAAAGGAGCCAGGTTCAATTCCCCAGTAACCACATCAGCCAGATGCACAAGGGGGCACACACATCTGGAGTTCACTTGCAGTGGCTGGAGGCCCTGCCACACCCATTCTCTCTCTCTCTTCCTCTGCCTCTCTCTCAAACAAATAAATAATATTTTTCAAAGAAAACATCATGGAACAAAATTGAGGAGGTATGTTCAAGCAAAACTGGGGAGGCAGAACTGAGCATTCACATGGCCCAATGGATGAGGGCATGTGAGTGCTTCCATTTAGAGGTGAGGCAAATGTGGGGTATTCCCAAAGGGCAGGAGAAAGAGCTCCTTGGACTTGACCTCCTATCCGCCTGAGCCTGGTTAGAGCTTCCTCCATTAACACATAGTTGACAGACTTCAGAGAGAAAGCAAGAACTACAGGCATCCAGAGAGGGTGAAGGTGTGCAGCTGTCACCTGGCAACTGGGATGTGGGGCAGTGATGGTGAAGGGTTAAAAGCTTCTTTGAAAACTTGAGGGAACTAAAGAGTTAGGCCAGGCTTGGTGGTGCACACCTTTAATCCCAGCACTCGGGAGGAAGAGGTAGGAGGGTCACCATGAGTTCGAGGCCACCCTGAGACTACATAGTGAATTCCAGGTCAGCCTGGGCCAGAGTGAGACCCTACCTTGAAACACCAAAAAACAAAAAACAAATGAAAAATCCAAAAACTCAAAAAAGAGTTAATAATGATCCCTAAGACCAGCAGGTAATAAAGCAGCCTCAGAAACATGCAGCCTTGACCGGCCTGTCAGTTCCCCAGTAATAAACTTCCCTTAGCTCAGAAAACCTTGAGGGAACAGAAACAATCTTATGGGATATCCTCCCTAGACAATTTTGCTAAAAAAATGGGGGGGAGGGGGCTGGAAAGATGGCTTAATAGTTAAGGAGCCAAAGAACACTTGTTCAAATCTCTAGGTCCCATGTTTAGCCAGACAGAAAAGTGATGCAAGCATGCAATGTGGCACATGTGCCCAAGGGGGTGCATGCATCTGGAGTTGAAAAGGCCTGATGTACCATTCTCTCTCTGCCTCTTCCTCCCTCCATCTCTCTCTCTCTCTCTCTCTCTCTCTCTCTCTCTCTCTCTCTCGTGCGCACTCTCTTAAAAATAAATAAACAAAAAGCTTATTCTGAGTAAACAAACAAATAACTATAGTTCCTTATCATCTACTTCCCTTCGACCTGCAGCTGGTCTGGTCTGTTTTTCTTACAATCCTCCTTATAAGCTTGCACCCTGGCCTGGCTCAGTGCTTCAGCCATCATCCCACCAGAAGGCTGCTGCCCTCACTGTACTTGTCAATAAACTGTCTGTCTGTAGAGATCAAGTCTGGGTGTTCTCTTTCTCTTTTCTCTTACTTTCCTTACATGTTGTAGCTGCACAAGGAAGAGGTTTTATTTTATTTTTAATGTATATTTATTTACTTATTAGAGACAGAGAAAGGGAGAGAGAGGGAGAGAAAGAAGGAAAGAGGGAGGGAGGGAATGGATGTGCCTGGGCCACCACTCAGTGCAAATGAACTCGAGATGCATATGTCACCATGTGCATCTGGCTTACATGGGTCCTGGAGAGTTGCACCAGGATCCTTTGGCTTTGCAGGCAAATGCCTTAACTGCTAAGCCATATCTCCAGCCTGGAAGGGGGTTTATAAACCTTCAGTTGAATGGCCTCTGCTTCTCCCATCCCTTCCCTTAGCAACGCATCAGGTGAAAACCAAGAAAGCTAAAGCATTGCCAGCCTCTGGGCTGGGATGCTGTGTCCATTTCTAAATAGATATGTTTATTTATTTGACAGATAAAGAGGCAGAGATGGGGCAGGGGGTAGGGAGAATGGGCACACCAGGGATTTCAGCCACTGCAAACGAACTCCAGACACATGCGCCACGTTGAGCATCTGGCTTATGTGGGTCCTGGGGAATTGAACCATGGTCTTTTGGCTTTGCAGGTAAGTGCCTTAACCACTAAGCCAGTGCTCCAGCCCTGCTAGCTCCATTTCCCATTGAAATGGAGAAAAGGAGTCACATCTAATTTCTCTGCTGGTCCCTCAACCTTGTTAAACCCATGGCCCACAGTCCTAAAACCACTAAGACAATAGCACAGTCATAAGCCAAACTTGACTGCCTCTCACAGTGCAACTGCTCAGTGTTGGAGCATGTTATAGACACCATGTTGGAACACTACATATATATGTATTTATATTTTTTTAATTTTAATTTTATTTATTTTCAAGCAGTGAGATAGAAAAAAGACAGAAAATGGGCATGTTAGGGCCTCTAGCCACTGTAAATGAACTCTAGATGCATGTGCCACTTTGTGCATCTAGCTTATGAGGGTCCTAGAGAATCGAATCTGAGTCCTTTGGCTTTACAGGCAAGTGCCTTAACTGACCCCCATTTTTTAATTTATTGATTTGCAAGCAGAAAGGGAGAGATAGAGAAGAGTCTTTTTAAAAATATGTATTTATTTGAGAGAGAAAGAGGCAAATAAAGAGGGAGAATGAGCACACCAGGGACAACTCCAGACACATACACCACCTTGTGCATCTGGCTTACATGGGTACTGGGGAACCGAATCTGAATCATTTGGCTTTACAGGCAAGTGCCTTACCACTAAGCCTTATCTCCAGGCTGAGACAGGTGATTTTCTTAAATATTTATTTACTTACTCATTTATTCATTTGAAATAAAGAGGCAGAGAGAGAGAGAATATGGGCATGCCAGGGCGTCCAGCCACTGTAAATGAATTCCAGATGAATGTGCCCCCTTGTGCATTTGCCTTTAGTGGGTCCTGGACAATCAAAGCAGGATCCTTTTGCTTTGCAGGCAAACACCTTCACTGCTAAGCCATCATTCCATCCCCAAAAGTTCTTTTTATTTTTATTATTTTAGAGAGAGACAGAGGTTTAGAGAGACACACAGAGAGTATTGGTGCACCAGGGCCTCAGTCACTGAAATTAAATTACAGATGCTTGAGCCACCTGGTGGGCACATGTGCAACCTTGTGCTTGCTTCACCTTTGTGCGTCTGGCTTCTGTGGGATCTGGAGGGGTGAACATGGGTCCTTAGGCTTCACAGGCAAGTGCCTCAACTGCTAAACCATCTCTCCAGCCCAAGATCTCAAGTTTTTAGCATGACCCTGAGTCTCACTTTCATGTGAGGTCCCTGGGATATCACAGGGTGGTGGTAAGAAGGCCAGTCTGTTGGACTAGCCTGAAAAAAAAAACTTTTCTCAGGCTAGAGAGATGACTTAGCAGTTAAGGCACTGTCTTCAAAGCCAAAGGACCCAGGTTCCATTCCCCAGGATAGACATAAGGCAGATGCACAAGGAGGCTCATGCATCTGGAATTCATTTGCACTGGCTGGAGGCCATGATGTGCCCATTTTCTCTCTCTCTCTCTCTCTCTCTATGCCTCTTTCTCTGTCAAATAGGTAAATAAAAATTTTTAAAAAGGAAGGGTGCATGAGAGATGGCTTAGTGGTTAAGTCTTTTCTCTGCATAGCCAAAGGATCCCAATTTGATTCTCCAGGACACATGTAAGCCAGATGCACAAGGGGGCGCATGCATCTGGAGTTCTTTTGCAGTGGCTGGATGCCTTGGTGCACCCATATTCTCTCTCTCTCTCCCTCTAAATAAATAAATAAAAATAATAAATAAACCACTAAGATCAGTGATAATAGAACAGTTATAAGCCAAACTTGAGTGCCCTTCACTGTGCAACTGCTTGGTGGTGGAGCATGTTATAGACGCCATGTTGGGACAGTTCTTTTATATATATATATTTTTTAATTTTATTTATTTGCAAGCATAGAGAGAAAAAAAGACACAGAGAGAGAATGGGTGTGCCAGGGCCTCTAGCCAATGTAAATGAACCATAGATGCATGTGCCACTTTGTGCATCTAGCTTCTGAGGGTTCTAGGGAATCAAATCTGAGTCCTTTGGCTTTGTAGGCAAGTGCCTTATCTACCCCCCTTATTTGTTATTTTAATTTATTTATTTGCAAGCAGAAAGTGAGAGATAGAGAAGAGTCTGTTTTAAAAAATATTTGAGGGAGAAAGAGGCAAATAGGGAGGGAGAATGAGCACAGAAGGACCAACTCCAGACACATGCACCACCTTGTGCATCTGGCTTACATGGGTACTGGGGAACGGAATCTGAATACTTAGGTTTCACAGGTAAGTGCTTTAACACTAAGCCCTATCTCCAGGCTGACAGTTTTTTTAATTAATTAATTTATTTATTTATGAGAGAGAAAAAGCAGCAGCAGCAGAGAGAGAGAGAGAGAGAGAGAGAGAGAGAGAGAGAGAGAGGGCTCTTAAGAGTGCATGTGTGAGCCAGATCCCCAGAACCCACATAAAGTCAGACTAGCGGCAAGAGGGCCTGTAGTCCCATTCCCCCTGTACCGAGGTCTGCACTGAGATGAGAGGCAGAGAGAACTCCTGGTAGCATAAGGTTTTTAGTTTAGGGTTTTTTTTTTTTTTTTTTTTTTTTTTTTGTTTGGTGTTTCCAGGTAGGGTCCTACTCTAGCTCAGGCTGACCTGAAATTCACTATGTAGTCTCAAGGTGGCCTCAAACTCATGGTGATCCTCCTACCTCTGCTGCCCAAGTAGTGGATTTAAAGGTGTGCACCACCATGTCCACTTTCTCAAGAAGTTTTTTGTTTGTTTTTGTTTTTGTTTTTCAAGGTAGGGTCTTACTGTAACCCAGGCTGACCTGGAATTCACTGTGTAGTCTCAGGCTGGCCTTGAACTCTCAGCGATCCTCCTACCTCTGCCTCCTGAGTGCAGGAATGAAAGGCATGCACCACCACACAGTTCCTCAAGGATTTTTGACCTAAGTAAAAGGTGGCAGCCCAGCATGGTGGTGCACACCTTTAATCCCACCACCTAGGAGGCTGAGGTAGGAGGATCACTGAGTTCGAGGTCACCCTGAGACTACATAGTGAACTCCAGGTCAGCCTGAGCTAGAGTAAGACCCTATTTACAAAAAGGGGGGAACAGCTGGAGGGATGGCTTAGCAGATAAGGCATTTGCCTGCAAAGCCAAATGATCTTTGTTCGACTCTCCAGGACCTTCATAAGCCAGATGCACAAGGGGTCGCATGTGTCTGGAGTTTGTTTGCAGTGGCTGGAGGCCCTGGCACACCAGTCTCTCTCTCTCTCTCTCTCTCTCTCTCTGTCTCTCTTCCTTTTTCTCTTAAAATAAATAAATAAAAATATAATTTCTAGCCGGGTGTGGTGGCACACGCCTTTCATCCCAGCACTCAGGAGGCAGAGGTAGTAGGATCACCGTGAGTTCAAGGCCACCCTGAAACTACACAGTTACTTCCAGGTCAGCCTGAGCCAGAGTGACACCGTACCTCAAAAAACCGAAAAAAAAATCTTTTTTTTAGAAAAAAAGAAAAGGAAGCAATTAAGGTGGTAGTTGAAGGTGAAAGGGAATTGAGTTAGGGTTTTTTTTTTTTTTTTTTGTCTTTCATTTTTAACATGGGAAATGTAATAGCTTGTTTGCTGTACTATTGGAACAATCCCATAGGGATCAACAAACAGAAAAACTGAAATGGAAACAAAGACACAGGACACATAATGGAGAGAGAATTCCTGGGACCGTATCCTTGAGCTACAGAGAGGGGATGAAGTGACATGCCGAGTCCTTGCCAGAAACACTCAGACCGCGCGTCCATGGCAACAGTGGGGGAAAAAGAGAGGCTTGGGACCAGGTGGGGCTTAGGGTTACAAGTTCTCTGGGATACAGCTTTGGGGGTGGGGAGAGATGTCCACACACTGTGGCATACTCATGGAGGTCAGATGCCAGCCGCAGGTGTCAGTCCTCATGTTACACCTTGCTTGAGGCAGGGTCTCACGTTGTTCAGCCTGCAGACATTAGGCTAGCTGACCCTTATGCTACCAGGAGCCGGGCGTGGTGGCACATCACTCGGGAGGCAGAGGTAGGAGGATCACTGAGAGTTCAAGGCCAGCCCTTATCTGCCAGAGCTTATTTGGAATGAGCCACAACACAGATTTCAGATCTCCTTGAACTCTCATCCCTTGGTAAGGACTCATTTTCAGTAAACAAAGCCTTCACTGTTGTTGACATCATAATTGTAAGATTATCCATATGACCACACACCTAGGCATTCTCTTTACATTTTAGCTCTGGCAGATGAAAATTTTAATTTAGGAAGAATCTTCCAGGCCTGGAGAGATGGCTTAGCACTTAAGGTGCATGCCTGTGAAGCCTAAGGACCCTGGATAGGCTCTCCAAGTCCCATGTGAGCCAGATGCACAAGGTGGCGCATGCATCTGGAGTTTGTTTGCAGTGGCAGAAGGCTCTGGCACCCTCATTCTCATTCTCTCTTTCCCTCTCTCTCTAATAAATAAATAAATAAAAATAAATCTTGGGGCGACCTACAGCATGGGAGAAAATCTTTGCCAGCTATCCATCTAACAGAGGGTTAAATATCTAGGATATACAAAGAACGCAAAAAATTAAATAATAGGAAATCAAACAACCCAATGGAAAAATGGGCTATGGAACTAAATAGAGAATTCTCAGAAGAAATATAGATTGCATATAAACATCTAAAAAAAAGTTCTAGCCGGCGTGGTGGCACACGCCTTTAATCCCAGCACTCGAGAGGCAGAGGTAGGAGGATCGCCAAGAGTTTGAGGCCACCCTGAGACTAAATAGTTAATTCCAGCTCAGCCTGGAACAGAGTGGATCCTACCTTGAAAAAAAAAAAAAAAAAAAAAAAAAAGTTCTACATCCCTAGTTATCAGAGAAATGCAGATTAAAACTACATTGAGATTCCACCTCACTCCTGTCAGATTGGCTACCATTGTGAAAACAAATGACTATAAATGCTGGCAAGGATGCAGAAAAAGAGGAACACTTCTACAATGTTGGTGGGAATGCGATCTCGTCCAGCCTTTGAAATCAGTGTGGAGGTTCCTGAGACAGCTAAGTATAGATCTACCATATGACCCAGCTATACCATTTTAGGCATATATCCTAAAGACTTGTCTCACTACCTTAGAGGTACTGGTTCATCCATGTTTATTGCCACTCTATTCACAAGAGCTAGGAAATGGAACCAGCCTAGATGTCCCTAAACTGATGAGTGGATAATGAAGATTGGCACGTTTACACAATGGAGTTCTACTCAGTGGTAAAGAAAAATGAAGTTATGAAATTTGCTGGAAAATGGATGGATCTGGAAAGGATTATACTTAGTGAGATAACCCAGGCCCAGAAAGCCAAACATGACATGTTCTCTCTCATACATGGATCCTAGCTACAAATGTTTGGACTTCTATGTGAGTAAAAATAAAACTCATCTAAAAGGAAAAGAAAGGGAGGGAGGGTGGACTTAGTAGGATGGGATTGTATATATGTAAATAGAAGAACAGATTGATGGGGGTGAAAAGGCCTAAGTGAGGTCAGGGGAAGAGATTGAGTAAAGGAAAGGTGGAGGGAGGCCTAATCATAATCTAAGATGATATAAATAAGTCATAGGGAAACCTACTTTCTGGACAATGGAATACTCAGAAGCCATAAATTGTTACTAGAAAATTTTCAGTGCCAGGGAGAGGATACCTTCCAGTGGGTTGTTGGCCAGGGAGGTGACAGATACCCCCAAAACATTATAGGCCATTGCCAAGGCCCTTGGCTTCCCACCAGGAATAGATGGTGAGACCCTATTGCTGAAGACTCCGCATACCTGGTGGCAAGGTCATTGAGAAATCCTGCTGGAACTGAGCTGAAAGCCTCCTCCAGATGGACCAGCTGACAGAAAGTTGGAAAAAGTTACACTGCATGCAGTTCAATGGGAGAGAGAAAACACCAGTGAAGGTACTCAACAGTGAACACTGCAAGCTTTAAATTTGGCCAGCCAGGCCACATGAGCCAATGGGTGCAATAGAGGCATGTCTCTTATGGGGGGGGACTGCTCTAAAATTGGACTGGAGGCCCATTCAATGGGAAGGAATACATCCCTGATACTGAAAACCTATGACACAGATATTCATGAGCCCTAGGGGTGTAATGTCTGCTGGTGTCATGCTAAATGTATATACTAGGCTCACCAAATGCCCAGTAAGCTCTTCTCTTGATGGCCACAGCCATATATTAATGCTACCCTCACTTGTGGTTACAGAAGCTTCTCTTTTCAGATGGTGACAACCGTAGGATGACTCAGAAGGCACCATGGTGCTGAGAAGTGATAGGGGAGTGCTCAGCCCTGAAACATCTCAAACCCACCTTTTAGGCTCAGGACTCATTGTGCAAGAGGGGTTGGAAAGAATGTAAGAGCCAAAGGAAGAGTAGGAGTCTTTACAACGTGCTCCTCCAGACACAAAATGGCCTGCATATTCATGACCTCGCAGTTCCTGACATTACCTACACAAGACCATCATAATAGGAGGAAAAGATCATGACATCAAACTGTAAAGAGAGACTGACTGAGAGGGGGAGGGGATATGATGGGGAGTAAAGTTTCAAAGGTGAAAGTGGTGGAAGGGAGGGAAGTACCATGGGATACTGTCTACAATTAAAGAAGTTGACAATAAAAATAAATTAAAAATAATAATAAAATTAAACTAAAAAATCTTGGGCTGTGAGAGGTGGCTTAGCAGTTAAACATTTGCCTGCAAAGCCAAAGGATCCCAATTCAATTCTGCAGGACCCATATAAGCCAGATGCACAAGGGGGCGCATGAATCTGGAGTTCATTTGCAGTGGCTGAAGGCCCTGGCACATCATTCTCTCTCTCTGTCCCTCCCTCTTTCTTTCAAATAAATAAATTACATATATATAATATATATATAATATATATATATATATATATATATATAATTTATAAAACCTTTTAAAATAAAAGAGGAAGACAAAGAAACATCTTCCAGACAGATCTGGTGGTAAAAACCTGTCATCTTGGCAGAAGGATTGAAGCTTCAGGCCTGCTTGGAGTACAGAGTGAATTTAATGCCAATTTAATGAGAATGTTTTAAATTAAAACAGCTGGGCATGGTTGCACATTCCTTATTCACAGCACCCAGGAGGCAGAGGTAGGAGGATCACCATGAGTTGAAGGCCCCCCTGAGACTACATAGTGAACTCCAAGTCAGCCTGGGGTAGAGTGAGACCATACCTCAAAACAAACAAACAAACAAACAAACAAAAAAGAGTAGGAAAGTCAGTCCATGTCCCGGTAGAGGCCACATGAGTCAAAGTGTCCCATGAAAGCTCCCCTGGCAGGTTGGCAAAGGGGTGGACCCCACAGGAATGTCTAAAATGGGATGAGTTGGGGCTAGAGGGATGGCTTATCAGTTAAGACACTTAGGGCCTGTAAATCCAAAGGACCCAGGTGTGATACCCTTGTACCCACATAAAGCCAGATGCTATCCTTTGCATGGCTAGAGGCCCTAGCAAACACATACTCTCTCTCTCTCTCTCTCTCTCTCTCTCGATCTGCCTGTCACTCACACAAATAAGTAAAATATATAAATAATAAAATGGGACAAGTGGTTTGTCATGCATATGATGGACCATGGCTTTCATGTCTAAAGATTCTCTCTGGAATGGGGAATTGTGAGGATGTGATGGGAGTGAATTCTCTTTTTTTTGAGATAGGGTCTCACTCTAGTCCAGGCTGACCTGTAATTCACTATGTAGTCTCAGGATGGCCTCAAACTCCTATCGGTCTTCATACCACTGCCTCCCGAGTGCTGCGATTAAAGGCGTGCATCACCATGCTTGGCTGTCTTTTTCTACCTTTAGAATATAAGCAGAGTAAATATAAAAGCACAAGCCAGGTCTAGAGAGATGGCTTAGTAGTTAAGGCATTTGTCTACAAAACAAAAGGATCTTGGTTCCATTCCCCAGGACCCAAGTAAGCCAGATGCACAAGGTAGCGCATGCTTCTGGAGTTTGTTTCCAGTAGCTGGAGGTCCTCGCATGCCCATTCTCTTCCTCTCTCTCTCTCTGCCTTTTTCTCTCTCACTCTCTGAAATAAATGAAATAATTTTTAAAAAGCACAAGCTCTCGTGAAATTTGCAGAAATCATGGGGAGTACTTTGAAATTACAAGACTTAGGAAATGAAAAATGTTTTCAAAACCCATTATTATTCATGTTTTCTGCATTTTTGATTGCCAGATGTCAATTCTTCATTCAATATAATAAAGTACATTTTAAATAAATTTTCACATACAGTTCTTTCTCTCTCAAAAGTTTAATCATGAGGCTCAAGTCTTAACTCAATCATGGCAACTACAAACTAATACTCAGGGCTGGAGAGATGACTTAGCATTTAATATGGTTGCCTGTGAAGCCTAAGGACCCAGATTCAACTCCCAGAACCCACATAAGCAAGACACACACAAGGACATGCATGTGCACAAGGTCACACATGTGCAATGTGGCACATGCATCTGAGTTTGATTACAGTGGTTAGAGGCCTTGGCATGCCAATTCTTTTGTTCCTCCTCCTTCCCTCCCTTTCTCTTTCATACAATAAACACACATTTCTCTGGGTGATGAAATCAGGTTCAAAAGAGCATGTTACCCATAATGTGTGCGTTATGAATGTTTCTTTACATTCTCCTTACCTACTGTTTGCCTTAAATGACTAAACCACAAACCTAAGACAGTAATTCCTGTAAAATACAAGCATAGTTCGCTGTAATGAGGATGCAAAATCCTAACCTGGAAAACAAGAGCCAGATGTTTTGCTACTAACTAGCCACAACA
This sequence comes from Orientallactaga sibirica, assembly GCA_036365145.1. NCBI lineage: Eukaryota > Metazoa > Chordata > Mammalia > Rodentia > Dipodidae > Orientallactaga > Orientallactaga sibirica. Next base: position 22,899 of record JAEOAD010002193.1, on the reverse strand, counting down.
TGAGATCAATCACTTCACGTCTTTAGACTCTCTAGTCACAGTATGTGAATGGACAAGGATTAAATTACCTTCCATTTAATCCCTTTTCCAAAAGCCTATGCTTCAGAAATCCACTTTCAAGAAGTTTGAAAGCGCATTTTCTCTTTTTTTCTGTGACAAAAGTAGACTCTGCAGTGACCTACTTCGATCACTAGATGGTGCTATTGGCACAGCTATTTCAGGTTTCTTAAGGCATGACCAGGTTCTCCAAGCCTCTGTAGTTATACTCATTACCCTTACCCTCAGGTAACAAAGGAGCATACCTCATCACCTGAGCACTTAAGGTGATCACATGATGCCGTTTCAAGGGGCTTCCCTAGTATAGGTCCACTGTGAAAAAAAAAAAAAAAAAAAAAAGTTTCCTTTTCTTATTTTAGTATCAGACACTCAAAAGTGAAACTGGATGTTTTGGTCATTTGTGAAATTGTCTTTTGAAAGCTGTGGTAGTTTGAATATATGTCCCCCAATATATTCAGTGTTTTATTACTTTATAGTTTGCATCTGTAATCACCTTGCTAGAGGCAAGGTCACTGGGGCCGGTCTTAAGTGTGGTGATGGTTTGAGATTCCATTGTAAAGATATGCAAATGTGCCTAGCAGGAGTTCCTGAAGTGTGCTGTGTGACCTTTTGGCTGTAGTTTTGCTCTGTGTGCTGTGGTGGCTGACTGGTTGGTTTCTCTCTCTCTCTGCTTGGCCCTGTGAAGAGCAGGCCGCTTCTTCTGCCGTTATGGAACTTCCCCTGGATCTGTAAGCTTCAATAAATAATATCCCTTCCTCCATAACTGTGCCTGGTCTGGAAGTTCATCTCAGCGAACCTGAAGCTGTCTGCAACAAAAGCCATTTCTGTAGGTAACTGTAAAGTGTCTAAATTTCCTTCTAGTGGCAATGAACAAACAGAGACCACAAAACCATGGATTTCAGATATCTCTGAACGCTGTACTGTCTTTTTTTTAGTTCCCACATCAGTCCTACTAGAGAATATGAACTCTGCAGTCATCACCCTGATGCTTGTTATGATGCTGATCTGCAGAGCTGAAACTTAGACTATAAACATGTCAGTGTAAAAACAAACTCACAGCCACAGTGGAGCAGGACACAAAGAACCTTGGGGAATGAGAGCTGACTGTTTTGAAGCAAGTCCTAATAGTAACTTTCTTTTAGTGAGTTTTCCATGTGCTTTTGGCCTTCAGCCTTGAAAGATCATAACTCAATGAAACAGCACATAACCAATGATCGAGCTCCCAGAGCACTTCCCATTAACTATGCTTGCAAGATGGACACAGACCCACAGTGCCAATGAGTAACTGCAGAGGAAAGAACAGCTGCCAGACCCACCATGTGCACCTCCACGCACCTGACCCAAGAGGGTCAACACACTTGTTGTCTTATAGGCATGTGGCAAAGACAATCAGGCTATAATAAGGTCTGGAAAATGAAAGCTATTCCATGATGAGAATATTAAATGGTAAAAAGCAGAGAGTCTGATGGAGAGAACTGGGGGATATAGTCAATGTAGAGCACTTGCCAAGCATACAAGAAGCTCTGGGTTCTGTACCAGTGCCTCAAACACAGAGAAGTGCCCAATACACCAATGTCCAAAACAGCGGATACAGACCGCAAGTAAAAATTAAGTCCAAGGTACCCATTCTTCCTCTTCTGACTAGAACACAGGTGTAAAGACATTCAATTATATGCCTATGGCCATGGAGAAGAAATTCAGAGTTCAAAGATCTGTCTGACATGAGCCCAACTGCTATGGTGCTCAAGGCCTATGATCACTAAAATCAGTGGCAAAAGAAGTCCCTGCCTTCTTTTCCCTTTGGTCTCCTGCTTACTGTTGATCTTAAACTCTGGCTTCTATTCACCTATACTAGAATGTTGATTCCTGGAATACACCACTGTTCTTCCTGCCTTTGAACAAACTGTATTCTGTGTCAAATCCTCCCGTACCACTTCCCTCATCGGCACGTTCACCAGGATAATGACTCCCTGTGCTTTGGACCTCTTTTTAAATGTACTTTCAGATAGTTTTCTCGATCCCTGGAAAGAGTTAAACCTCTTCATTGTCCCATGGAGTGATGGCTGTCACCTGGAAGTGTCCATCCTGATACTGCACACTCTGTCTCCCATGAAAATGGAATGGCTTTCCACAATCTGGCAGGTGCTGGACACACAGGAAACAGGTATTCAACTAATAAATAACAATCAGTGTCATGGAGCATTTCATCAGTACTGATGTTTGCTCAGCCCAGAAACTGAACCAAAGTTGGGAGGTAAAAGCTCGCCAAGGTTCACTGAAGTCTCAACTTGAGCGGCTCCTTATGTGTCAGGGTGGAGGGAAGAGCGGGGGGGACTATGACTGGAATAGTGGAAGGAGAGTAGTCAAAAGTTTGGGTAAAAGATGCCAGTTGTGGAGATGAAAATGGACTTAGAACTGGTCCAGACTGGATGAAAAACAGATGTAAGGCTTAACTAGGGATCAGCTAAGGTGGACCCCAAGCTTTTAAAAAGAAAGTGAATACAAGATGGTACATCTGATTGAGGGGAAAGTTAACTAAATCGTGTGAGGAGATATCAAGGATTTAATATGAAATATGTTACGTTTGATGTCCTTGTGAAAGGAGGAAGAAAAATAAAAGACATGCAAACATAAATAATTAAAAGACTTGAACACAAAGAACTCGACTTTATGAAAAAGGTCCATTTACTGGTCATATCACACGAATGAGAGAAGTTGAGGTATAAAAACAAAAATAACTTGCTGGAGATCACACAGCTCTGGCAAAGCAGATTCTCAAGCATGGGCAGTGCCGTCACACAGCCTATCATTTATCATTTGACTGCAGCACTTCTTGGGACCCCAGACAGGCTTAGGTAGTCTGATAGTTGGTTAAGTTATAAGGGTCATGCTGCTGTCTGAATGTGTCTCAAACGTTGGGGCTGCACTGGAGGCCTGTGGAGCCTTCAGGAGAAGGGACGAGAGGTCAGTCATTAGAGGACAGGCTTGAGGTCTTACAGCTCAGCTTCACTTCCTGTCCCCTCTCTGCTTGTTGATGGGATGTGATGTGATGTGAGCAGGCACTTCACAATTCTGCCAATGTGTTTCTGCACTATGCCAGACTACTCTCTTGAAATATACACCAGAATCAACCCATTTTCCCAGACCACAGATTGAAGAAATTCTTTCTAGTGACACATCTGACAGGGTATTAATGTCTAGGATATGTAATGATATCCAAAATCTACACATCCAGAAGACAAATGACCTAATTAAAAATGGGCTATGAAAAGAAATAAAAGGGACTAATATTTTAAAACATAGTGGCTGCTGGGGAAGGGGGAGACATTTTATTCAATGTTGCAGACACTGGAAGGTTGCATGAACTCTAGAAAATAAACACCACCATGCTTGTGTAAGCAACCCCATTAAACTGTGAAACTCAAATATTCACACACAAGGTCACACACAGTCACAAAGACATCCACATAAAGGGGACTACTAGGTGGGAAGGAGGAAGAGTTCAGTGCGACAAAGGAAAGAAGGTAGTGGGAGATGATTATGGTCAAAACACGTCATACACATGTACAAAAGTTGCCAATAAATAAAATTAAGCTAAAAAAATTATCACACAAAGTGTCTAGGATATTCATGATTTTTAAGGTGGCTAACGTTACCTCCACAAGGCCTGCATGATAGGAGGGAAAAACACGGAGACATCAACATTGAAGAGAAACTAGTTAGAAAGAAGAGATTCAAAAGAGGAGGATCGTGGTGGGGGAAGGGAAGGTGGTAAGAGAGGGTTATGATCATGGTATATTGTCTTCATTTATGGAAATTGTCAATAAAGGTACTTAAAATTTTTTATGGAGTTATTTAAGAGAAAGAGGGAGAGAGAGTAAAATAGGCACGCCAGGGCCTCAGCCACTGCAAACAAACTCCAGACACATGTTCCACCTTGTGCATTTGGCTTACGTGGGTCCTGGGGAATCGAACCTAGGTTCTTAGGCTTCACAGGCAAGCGTCTTAATTGCTAAGCCATTGCTGCAGCCTCAATGAAAAGTTTTTAAAAGGGCTGGAAATTTCTCCGTGGTCAAAGATGCTTGCTTGTAATGCCTGATGACTTGGAGGTCCTGGCTTCCTCATGTTCATTCATTTGTTCTATCTCTCCCCCCAAATGAACACATGAATTATTTTTTAAGTTTACAACAACAAAAAATACTAAGTACCCTTCCTATATACCAATATCTAATATGGGCTGTGGAGATGGCTCAGAGGTGAAAGGTGTTTGCTTGCAAAGCCTGATGGCACTAGTTGGATTCCCAGTACCCATGTAAAGCCAATAGCAAACATGCTGAGGATGAAACCAGGGAAACAATCCCATTCACAATTGCCACAAATAGGTAGATGAGATAGACAGAGACATGAATCCCGGCACTCGGGAGGCAGAGGTAGGAGGATCGCTGTGAGTTTGAGGCCACCCTGAGACTACCAAGTGAATTCCTGGTCAGCCTGAGCTAGAGTGTGACCCTACCTCAAAAAAAAAAAAAAAAAAAAAAAGCAATCTACACAGTCAATGCAATCCCCACCAAGACCAGACCACCATTTGTCACACACACACACACACACACACACACACACACACACACACACACACAACACAACACCCTCTTAAAATTAATTTGGAAGCACGAATGACCTCAGATAGTTCAAGCAATCCTGAGAGGAAAATAAAGGAAATAAAATAGCCAATAAAAAAGGGATGATAGGGCTGGAGAGATGGCTTGGCAGTTAAGGCACTTGCCTGCAATGCTTAAGGATGGACACACGTTTGATTCCCTAGGACCCACATAAGCCAGATTCACAAGGTGGAGCATGTGCCTGAAACTCCTTTGCAGTGGCTGAAGGCCCTGGTGTGCCTGTTCTGTCTATCTGCCTCTTCCTCTCTCTCTCTCTATCAAACAAGTGAATAAAATATTTTTAATGGGATGATGTTGCAGTCAGGTTCGCACTGTTGGTAGAAATCACCTGACCAACAGCAGATTGTGGGGGAAAAAAAGGTTTACTTTGGCTTACAGGCTCGAGGGGAAGCTCCATGATGGCAGGGAAAATGATGGCATGAGCAGTAGGTGGACAACACCCCTGGCCGACATAACGATAGACCATAGCAACAGGAGAGTGTGCCAAACATGGTGAAAGATTCAAAAAAAACATAACTAATACATAACTAATCTGCTTCATTGGCTTCTGTACAATTGCTTGCTTAAAGGGAAACTTAACTAACGTGCTTCACTGGTTCCTATACAATTGCTTGTTTGCTCACACAAAAGAAAGACAGACAGCCATTCTCTAAAGGCAAACAGTCTGTAACAAATACATCCATGAGGACGTGACTTTCTGAACGAAACCTAAGTTGTCTGTTCTGAAAAGTTACAAAGTTTGCAGTTGTTAACCCATGCACAGAAAAGAAAAAAACAATGTAACCCACAGAGAATGAAAAAGTCGTTATCTTATGATTCTGCAGCTGGGGCTTCATCCTGTTAAAACACCCTGTGTCGTTGGGGCTGAAACAGAGCCCCTGTTCCAGGAACTAAAGTTAACAGATAACTCTGGTCCCTGATAGCGCCTCACCACCTGGAGGCATCAACCTTATCTGAAAAGCCCCTAAGCTACAACATATTTGTGGTATTTCCTCATACATATGGTTTTTTCCTATAAAAGCTCTGCCTAATTGCCCCTCGAGGCTCTTCACCCCTCTTGTGGGAGCCCCGGTGCACCGGCATCATTAAACCTCCTGCTGCTTGCATTGAGAGTTTCCCGTGTGAGTGTCTTCGGGTCTAGCAGACAATCCCATCTGGGGACCCCCTCTGGGGTCCTCACAATGGTAAGGGGAAGCTGGCTCTAATTCCTATAAGCCCACCCCCAACAATACTCTACCTTCAGGAGGCTTTAATTTCAATTGCCATCAGCTGGGGAGACTAGCATTCTTTTTTTAAAAATATTTTATTTTTATTTATTTATTAGACAGAGAGAGATACAGAAATAGGCAGGTAGAGAGAGAGAGAGAGAGAGAGAGAGAGAGAGAGAATGGCACACCAGGGCCTCTAGCCACTGCAAACGAACTCCAGAGCCCCCTTATGCATCTGGCTTACGTGGGTTCTGGAGAATCAAGCCTCAAACCGGGATCCTTAGGCTTCACAGGCAAGCGTTTAACCACTAAGCCATCTCTCCAGCCCCAGAGACTAGCATTCTTAACACTTAAGTTTATGGGGGACACATGAACATGAATCAAACCACCACATTCCACCCCTGGCCCCATAAACTGTTAACCATACATGATGTAAAATGCAATGCATTCATGCAACTTTCAAAGTCACCATAGTTTTTATCAATCCTAATAATGTTCATACATCCCCATAATCCAAGGTCTTTTAACTGAGCCATAACACCAAAAAAAAAAAAAAAAGTCCTCCCTAAACCCATAATGACACAGAATAAACATTCCCACTGCAAAGGATGGCATTGGGCCAAGCAAAGAAATATTCAACCAAGCAAGATTTAAAACAACCAGGGCAAACATCAAACTCTGTAGCTCCAAGTCCAACAACTCTAGTCAATGACAAATCTCCAAGAGTGATAATTCTAACCAGCAACAAGTCTCTGGAGTTCCAATTCCGCCCCACCAGCTAGGCTACTTACGGTCCTGGAAAACTTCATCTGGGGCCGGCAGCCCTCCTTGGCAGCCGTCTCATGGTCCCGGCATCTCCACTGGGTCTCGCTACAACTCAAGGTCCGTCCTCATGGCCCCATGAGATCTCCATAGAGGCATCCAGCAAACCTACTTCACACTGCCCATGGCCACTGCTAAATTACAAGATCGCATTGCAAACTCAATGACTCTCTTTCCTGCATTTCTTATACACCATTATACCAGGTAAAGTGACAATTTGTTAATCCAGGGGGGAATAAAGCAGACTTTGAAGAACAGGACACTCCTTCAGCATTCAGACACCTTCAAAAGAGTCTACATTCTTCCTGTTGCCCCAGTGCAGGTCAGCTGGCTCAATCTCAAAAGTTATAATGTCTCAAAAATTTGCAGGTGAACGGGCAGCAGTTTAGCCCAAAGATTTCATTTTTTCTGCTCACATCAGTTCATTTCTAAGCAAAGCAACCCTGCAGAACTTCTCAGGACACGGGCATAACTTCAAGCATCTCACACGAACTGCTAGCCAAGTCCAAGTAAAGCTCCTTCTCTCCCTCATAAGCTAAACCTCACAGTCCATAGTTCTTACTGCATTCAGGCCTTTCAACTGTGAGCAGAATAGTCCATTATGCTGTACTTACAGCACTGCAAGGTGTCTCTTAGGCCAAGGTTTCAGATCTTCTCAAAAATCAACTCCAAAAGGCCAAAACCACACAGTCAGGTGTCTAGCAGTAATTCCACTCCTTAGTACTATTTCACTGTTGCAGTCAGGTTTGCATTGCTGGTAGAAATCACCCAACCAAGAGCAGCTTGATGGGGAAAAAAAGAGGTTTGCTTTGGCTTATAGGCTGGAGCAGAAAGTTCCATGATGGCAGCGAAAATGATGGCATGAGCAGAGTAGACATTTCCCACTGGTCAACATAACATGGACCATAGCAACAGCAGAGTGTGCTAAACACTGGCAAGGGAAGCTGGCTATAAAGCCGCCCTCAACAATACCTCCAGGAGGCTTTAATTTCCAATTGCCATCAGCTGAGGCAACTAGCATTCAGAACACCTAAGTTTATGGGGACACCTGAATCAAACTGCCACAAATGATATGTTCAATTTAATAGGAAAAATATCCCACGATTTCAAAAGACAATGACAATGAAATAATATTTTTTTCTGAAAATGACAAAAATTAGCAAGGTTGAAAGAAGTGCTGACAGACAGGATCAAGCAGCCCTTACCTGGGTGACAGGCACTCCCTGCAGCGGCCACCTGACCATTCCATAGCAACTCACAGCCGTGGGGAGCAAGAAGAGTGCAGGACAAAAAAACTAAACAGAACAAAGTGCACAAGGACTGAAGATCAACCAGAGGCTTCTACAAGGAACTGTAATGGGGTGCAGGCAAGTCCTTGAACCCCAAACCCCACGTTCATTCCTAATTTTAATCAAAGACTTAAAAGAAACCCTGAGAAGGGTAATGATTAAATTATTGCATTTGCTGATTGAAGTGCAGCGCCAAGGAAAAGCACTCACATGGCTAGAGATCCCACGTGGAGTGCCTGGAAAAACCACAGAAAGAAAGTTCAAGGAGCTCCTGCCATGTGGGGAGCTGGGGGATAAAGAACCCATGTGGAGAGTAAGGCCTAGGCACCCCAGCTGAGGGAAAAACTTACCCACAGCTGGAAGTCCCCAAGTGGTCAGAGAGCCTGCCCTCCCTTGTAAAGGTATTTATAATTTTAGGGTGGTGGGCTGTCTTCTGGCTCAGGTGAACCAGGGACACAGCTGGTTGGTTAGGGCTAGGGGTTGTTTCAGGAAAAGGCTAGCCCTGGCACCAAGTTCCAGGGGATGAACTTGACCAACCACAATGCTTAGATCTTTCAAGACCTCCCTCCCAGAAGGGGTCCTGGTTGCTTGTGGAGAAACAGGTCTAGGGAACTAGGCAAGAGATAAGAAGACACCATGTTGGGACACTTCATATAATGTGTGTGTATGTATATATATTTTTAATTTTAATTTTATTTATTTGCAAGCAGTGACAGAGATAGAAAAAGACAGAAAATGGGCATGCTAGGGCCTCTAGCCACTGTAAATGAACTCTAGATGCATGTGCCACTTTGTGCATCTTGTGGGAAAAAAAGAGGTTTGCTTTGGCTTATAGGCTCAAGGGGAAAGTTCCATGATGGCAGGGAAAATGATGGCATGAGCAGAGGGTGGACATCACCCCCTGGCCAACATAACATGCATCATAGCAACAGGAGAGTGTGCCAAACACTGTCAAGTATGCCCCCAACAATACTCTATATCCAGGAGGCTTTAATTTCCAATTGACATCAGCTTGGGAGACTAGCATTCAGAACACTTAAGTTTATGGGGGACACCTGAATCATACCACCACAGACAATATGTTCAATTTAACAGAAAAAAACTCACGATTTCAAGAGATAATGAAATAATATTTTTTCTGAAATTGAGAAAAATTAGCAAGGTTGAAAACAGTGCTGGGCTTTCCCAGCCGCAGCACATTCTTTGACTTTTGGAGTACAAGTCACACTAGAAGAGAGAGTTGATCAACTTGGATACAGAAGCAGGTTCAAGGAAGCTTCACTGTCCAGCACTGACTTCATGACAGACAGGATCAAGCAGCCCTTACCTGGGTGACAGGCACTCCCCTGCAGCACCCCAGGCTTGGGGTGGCAGAGACACAGGACAAGGACATTTGGGGAGCAACCCTGGCTGAGTCCTACTCCCCCCAGCCAATGGCTGATGATGGCTGGGTGTCCAGTGGCATTTGACCAGAAGGAAACACCTGACTATTCCATAGCAACTCCCAGCCATGCAGGGGAGCAAGAACAGTGCAGGACAAAAAACAAAACAGAACAAAGTGCACAACAAGGACTGAAGATCAACCAGAGGCTTCTACAAGGAACTCTAATGGGATGCTAGGGGTGCATGAAAGTCCTTGAGCCCCAAACCCCATGTTCATTCCTCATTTTAATCAAAGACTTAAAAAAAAAAGACTGAGAAGATTAATGATTAAATTATTACATCTGCTGAGGGCAGTACAGCGCCAAGGAAAAGCACTCACATGGCTAGAGATCCCACGTGGAGTGCCTGGAAAAACCACAGAAAGAAAGTTCAAGGAGCTCCTGCTATGTGGGGAGCTGGAGGGGATAAAGAACCCATGTGGAGAGTAAGGCCTAGGCGCCCCAGCTGAGGGAAAAACTTAGCCATAGCTTGCAGTCCCCAAGTGGTCAGGGAGACTGCCCTCCCCTTGTAAAGGTATTTATAACTTTAGGGTGATGGGCTGTCTTCTGGCTCAGGTGAACCAGGGACACAGCTGGTTGGTTAGGGCTAGGGGCTCTCAGGAAGAGGCTAGCCCTGGCACCAAGTTCCAGGGGATGAACTTGACCAACCACAATGCTTAAATCTTATGAAGACCTCTCTCCCAGGAGGGGTCCTGGTTGCTTGTGGAGAAACAGGTCTATGGAACTAGGCAAGAGATAAGAAGTCAGATCATCCTGGACTTCTGGCAAGTGTAGACTTTCTTGTGCTTCTTTTTCTACCTTCAGGGGTCCAGTCACCCTAACTGTATCCCCCTCTCAGAATGACAGGGACTGTGGAATGAGAGCCTTGGCTGTCTCCTGATGCCCAGCTTCACACACCTTACCACATAAATCTCAGCAATGGCTGCCATGGATCAAAATCCAGAAAAGAGGACCCCGTCCAGTGGAAACTGGGGCAGGGTTAGGTCAAGGGGCCTGCAAGGACCTGGGCATGGGAAGCCTAAGCTAGTCTGTCCCAGCCAAGGACAGTCAGTCACCCTCCCCCAGCACTGCAGGGGAGCAAGCACAGTGCCAGCGCCAGCACACTAAGACAGGTGCTCAGGTGGACAAGGCTTCTGTGTCCTCATCCCAGAGTTCACATCACAGAACGCCACAGCTGCACACTTTCACTTGCAGATCTGAGCTTCAAATTTCTAGATAAACAGCTGAAAGTCAGAGTGTCTATAGAGAACAAGGCGCTAGGATGAGGCAGTGGCAGCTACTGTGAGAGGACACTGGAACACATGGGAGCACATGGGAGTAATCACAAGAGGGCAGGGTTTAAATAGGGGTGGGGGATTAGGGAGGGATGGGATGGTGGGAGGATGAATCAAAACCAAGCATATGTGAATAAGCCATATGGAAACCTACTATTGGTAAACCAATTAAGATATAATTTTTGAAGAAGTGTTTCAGGGGGCTGGAGAGATGGTCCAGCTGTTAAGACACTTGCCTGCAAAGACACTAAAGACCTGGGTTTGATTCCCCAGAATCCACATAAATCCAGATATACAAAGTAGCACTTGCATCTGGAGTCCATTTGCAGCAGCTGGAGGTCCTGGTATGCCATTCTTGCTCTGTCTCTCTTCTCCCGCTTCTTGCAAAAAAAGAAATTTTAAAAAATTGATTTTAGGCCGGGCGTGGTGGTGCATGCCTTTAATCCCAACACTCGGGAGTCAAAGGTAAGAGGATTGCCATGAGTTCAATGCCACCCTGAGCCTACCTAGTGAATTCCAGGTCAGCCTGGGCTAGAGTGAGACCCTACCTTGAAAAACCAAAAAAAAAAAAAAAAAAAAAAAAAAAAAGAAAAGAAAAGAAAAAAGAAAAAAATTAATTTTAGGGCTGGAGATGGCATAGCAGTTAAAGCGCTTGCCTGCAAAGCCAAAGGACCCAGGTTGGACTCCCCAGGACACACTTAAGCCAGATGCACAAAGGGGCGCACACATCTGGAGTTCGTTTGCAGTGCCAGGAGGCCCTGGTGCATCCACCCTTTCTCTCTCTGTGTCCCTGCCTATTTCTGTATCTTTTTATCTCTCTCTCAAATAAATAATATTTTTTAATTTTAATTTTTTTACTTGCAAGCAGAGAGAGAGAGAGAGAGAAGAGAAGCAGACAGAGAATGGGCACACCAGGGCCTTGAGCCACTTGCAATGAACTCCATATGCATGTTCCCTTGTGCATCTGGTTTACATGGGTCCTGGAGAATTGAACCAGAATCCTTTGGCTTTGCAGGCAAACGCCTTAACCACTATACCATCTCTCCAGCCCCCAAATAAATGAAAATAAAATATTTTTTAAAAATTAATTTTTAAGCCAGGCATGGTGGCCCACTTAATCCCAGCACTCGGGAGGCAGAGGTGGGAGGATCGCTGTGAGTTCAAGGTCACCCTGAGACTACATAGTTAATTCCAGGTCAGCCTGGGCCAGAGTGAGACACTACCTCGAAAACCCAAAAAAAAATAATAATAACTTTTTAAAAATTAAATAAATAAATAAATGTGTTTCAGCAAGCTGGAGAGATGGTTCAGAGGTTAAAAGTGTTTCCCAGCAAATCCTTGTAGTCCAGTTTCCATTGCCCAGCACCCACTTAAAGCTAGATGCACAACATAGACATGTTTGTAGTGACAGGAGGTGCTGGTGCGCCTGGTCTCTACCCCTTTTTTTTTTCTTTTTTCTTTTTAAAGATTTTATTTTTATTTATTTATTAGAGACAGAGAGAGGGGAGAGAGAGAGAGAGAATGGCCGTGCCAGGGGGCCTCTAGCCACTGCAGATGAACTCCAGACGCATGCACACATGGGACTTGGAGATTTGAACTGGGGTCCTTAGGCATTGCAGGCTTGTGCCTTAACTGCTAAGCCATCTCTCCAGCCCCCACCCCTTTTCTTAATGTGCTTGCAAATAAACAACATTTTAATAATAAGGTCGACAATGATACAATGAGACACTCACCATCACCTCTGGTCTCCACACACACATGCACCCCACACATTTGTGCCTACATACACAAACATGCATACACACATGAAAGTATACCACATTTACACACACACACACACACAAAAGCTTCCTACATCAACAAGGTGAAAGAGAGGAGTGAAACAAAAGCACTCCTTTCAGAAGCACATTTAAAATGGGGCTGAGGTTTGACAGACCCATATGGTGAAAAATTTCAATGTACCAACTTCATGTCTCTAACCTAAATATTTATATATGCAAAAACCACTTTAACAAAAGACTACGGTTGTTAAAAAGGTACCCTACTAATTACAACACTATAATTGTACACGCTGTCAAAGGCATGACACAGCCTCATATGGAAAAGAGAGTCATAATTGATAATCTCGCCTGTCAACTGCACAGGACTTAGAATGACATGAGAAAGCACTCACTGCATGAGTGGGTGAGGAATTTGCTAAAGAAAATGAAATGAGGTGGGAGGACCCAGCCTACCTATGGGAGGTGCATTCCATGGGGGTCCTCACGCTGTATAACATGGAGAATGGGTGAGATGGGCTCTAGCATGCATCTCTGATTCCTGGCTGCAGATGCACCACAAAGGCCTCAAGCTCCTGCCACCAAGCCTTCCTGGCCATCATGGATGGCACCCTCAAACTGTTAGTCAAAATGAACCCTTCCTCCCTCCCTCCCTCCCTTCCTACTTGCTTTCATCACGTATTCTATCACAATAACAAAAGAAATAATGGATTGTCAAATTTTGTGGGTCACTGAAAATTGCATCGAGTACTATGGTTTTGATGAGGTCTGTGTAGTCCCTAAGAATCCATTGTGACTAAAGCCTTTGCCTCAAGGTGGGAAGTGGCAGAGCCTGAATATGGAGCCTAATAAGAGATTTGTGGGCCCTTTCAAGATTCTGTGAGAGCCTGCCTGACTTCTCTTTCTCTCTGTTTTGGGACTGGATATTATTGATCTGCTTTTATACATGATCCTATGACACCATTTCTACCCTAACCCATGTTGAATCCATGCAGGCAACATGCCTTCAAATCTCTAAAACTGGGAGCTGCTTCTTATTGTAAGTGAGCATTTTGTAATGTAAAGTGAAGCTGACTGGGTTAACACAGTGCACCTGTCCCTTATTCCCCATTACAAACCTGAAGGCTGTACACATTTGTCTTCTCCTAGATGAGGGACAGTGTATTTTCAACTACAAATCACATTACCTTTGTGGGAAGCTGTAGTCCAACTTTGTCAGTCTTCTGCTCCAGTCTTCTACTGTATGCTCTGTCAAACATATATACTAAGAAGGAAAAAAGGAAAGGTGGTTTAGTTCATGGCAAAAAGAATAACAAAATATGTTTAAAAGTAATTGCATGGAGAATGTAGGATAAAATTTCTATCTTTTTGTTGTTTGTTTTTGACGTAGGGTCTTTTTCCAGGCCATGCTGATGTGGAATTCACTATGTAGTCCCAGGCTGGCCTTGAACTCATGGCGATCCTCCTACCTCTGCCTTCTGAGTGCTGGGATTAAAGGTGTGCACCATGACATCCAGCTAAAATTTCCAATTTTAAAATATTTTTATTTATTTATTGAAGAGCATGAAGGGGAGAGGAGAAGAAAAAAGAGAGGATAGGTGCACTAGGGAATCTTACCATTGCAAACAAACTCCAAACACATGTGCCACTGTGTGCATATGTCTTTATAAGGGTGCTGGGGAATCGCACCCAGGCCTGCAGGTTTTGCAAACAAATGCCTTAAACTGCCAAGCCAACTCCCAAGCTCCAGAATAAAATTTATACACTCAATAACTCATATTTACAGATCATCATGATATAAAATACAAAAAATAGGGGGCTGGAGACATTTCTTAGTAGTTGGGGTGCTTGCCCATGAAGCCTAAGGACCCTGGTTCAATTCCCCAGAACCCATGTAAGCCAGATGCACAAGGTAGTGCATACATTTCCATTTGTTTGCAGTGGCTAGAGGCCCTGATGTGCCCATTCTCAGTCTTATTCTATCTGCCTCTGTGTGTGTGTGTCTCTCTCTCCCTGCCTAGCAAATATTTTCTAAAATAGGTCCGATCTTTTCATAGTTTAATACTTTGGAAAAAATGAAAAAATAGAAAAGTCCTCCAAACAAATTCTGGAAAGTCTGTAGTATTGTTAGCTTACTTCTTTCTTCCCAATTACAATCTCCACTTCTGAACAGAGTATTTCCTAAGACAGCTCACTAGTTCAGCTGTTTACAAGGCCAAGAGACATTCAGATCCTGCAGTTTGAACTGAAAATTGAAAACAATACAGATAAACTATAGTCAATGACAGGACTAGACAATGTATTTCAGTAAGAAAATTAACCACAGAGCAGGACATTCATTCTTTGATAAGTTTTCTTAATTTCCTTTGCCTTTCCTAAGCATTGATTAGTTGGAAAAATAAAATTTTTTTCTGACTTCAAATTAAAAAACAAGAAATATATCTTTAATATTCCTAATTGCTTGCATTTATAAGAATGCTCCCCAGTTAAATTATAATTTTCAATAAATACTAAATCAATAGGCAACACTTTTGAGTAAAGCGCAATTAATCAACCAAGCCATTTTTCAAAGGTAGCAACATGTTTGTGATGGCTAGAAATAATGCAATGAATCAACCCTCCGACATGAGAGAGTTAGATAGGACTTCCTTCCTTCTCAGTTACATGTTTTTCAGTGAAGAGCTACATCACATAGAGCCTTTGCCTTCACTCTCATTAGGAACTCTACATGTGTGCCCCGTGGAGGGTACTAGTACTCTGCTCAAACACTGGCTTAGAAAGAAGATGACAGAGAACCCATGCAAAATGAAGCTGGGAACAAAACCAAACCCTAGATCTGCAAGAAGACAAGATGAACCAGTACTAAAATCAGAAGCTCATACTAACTTCAGATGCCACATGCCTTAACTCAGTGGTTCTCAACCCAGTGTGATTTTTGTTCCTTGGGGATATTCTTAACTGTCTATCTTTTTATTTTTATTTTTGAGATAGAATCACAGCATTTCCCCAGTGGTCTCACACTCATGGGCTTCAGTGCTCCCCCTGCCTTAGACTCTCAAGGACCCAAGAATACAGTGGTGTGCCATCCACGGCCTCTGGGAGGCAGTTTTGAATGTCATTGCTGTGAGGACACAGAGCCACTGGAATCTAGTGGGCAGAGACCTGACATGCCACAAAAACGTCTGCAATATGCAGAAGAACTCTCCGCAGCAAGCTATAATGCACACCAAATATCAATAGCTCCGAAGTCAATCGTCCCTTCCTGTGTCATTCAACCATCCCAGCAAGTGAATGACTGACAGAAGAATGTAAGGAACGCCACTCCATAATGACTTTAATACCAACCTTCCCTTCTGGTCTCCAAACACAATGAGGGGGACTCTGCAGAGGGAAAGTCACCTTGCCAACAAAATCACTGCAGGACCTCAGCTCAGGGAAAGGGTTTCACTGAAGACAATCTATTTCATCTGCAGGTTAATTATTAAACTGAAAAATTACAGGGATAAGGCAAGATTCACCAAGTATTTTAAGAATACTACAGCTGCAAGGTTCCTGTGTTATAGCCAAGCCTTCTGATTCCATTGCAAACAAAAAGCACCTATGCATTAATGGGAAAATTACAGAAATTCCTTTGACAGCCCAGCAAGTTAGTGATATTTCCAATACACCCATGGTTCTATATATAACCTGAGTGCTATATTTCCTTCTTCAATTTGAGAACCTTTGTTTCACAATAAATGAAGCCATTTAAATACCAACACTGTAAATGACCCCTCAATCTCCAAAACAATTTTTCTCATAGAATTTGCACAACAGACTCGAACAGAACCCAGATGGTACATAGATGGGTGCTCCAACACATCATTAAACAAGTATCAGGCTGCTCCTTAATAACCAAACCTCCCAGACCAGGAGGAAATATGTGAGGAATTATATAAAATAAAATAATCACAGTTAGCTGGGTGTGGTGGAACACACCTTTAATCACAGTACTCGGGAGGCAGAATTAGGAGGATCACAGTGAGTTCGAGGCCACCATGAGACTACATAGTGAATTCCAGGTCAGCCTGGGCTAGAGTGAGAACCTACCTTGAAAACCAAAAAAAAATGGGAAAATGCACTAAAATAAAGGACCCATATTTCATGACAAAATGTGTAAGCATTTCTAATACATGTTGCTTTTCAAAGATGACATAATACCTTCACCACAGACCATTACAAATACAAATTATATTACACTTACCTCCTGTAACTTGGACTGTATCCACTGGCCCACAATTGCCCAACTATCTCGTGGACAAGTGGCCCATATCATTGTGAGAAAAATCATACCAAGGAAATCCAGCAAATGAGCCAAGCTGGCCTTTTCTGCCTGAAAATAATAAAGATAGTGAAAATTATATTTAACAAACTAAGACACTGCAAATGTATATTTTCTAGTTATTGTGCAAATCACACTAAATAATAACATGTGTTTGGCCTTCACCAACCTAGACCCAAAGTGCTGTCTTTAGAGGACGTGTCTTGCACAGGCTCTTGTCCTTCTCTTTGCTTGCATACCTACAAGTATCATGTGCCTTTAACTCCCATTTTCTGAGCGACTTTCAATCAAGGGAGAATGACGGGTCCCTTAACCTACAGTTTTGTTTATCTGCTCAGCACAAAAACTACAAAATGGCCACAACTACCCCCATGGACAGATAATGAGTCTGAAATGAAGATTTAAAAAAGTTCCCAGGCCAGGTGTGGTGGTGAACACCTTTAAGCCCAGCACTCGGGAGACTGAGGTAGAATGATCGCTGTGAGTTCAAGGCTAGCCTGAGACTGATTCCAGGTCAGTCTGGGATAGAGCAAGACCCTACCTTGAAAAAACAAACAAACAAACAACAAAAAAAAAACCTTCAGAAATTCACATAGCTGTTAGTACACGAACAAAACTCAAGCCCAAAGCAGGGCGTGGTGGTGCATGCCTTTAATCCCAGCACTAGGGAGGCAGAGGTAGGAGGATCACCGCGAGTTCAAGGCCACCCTGAGACTATATAGTTAATTCCAGGTCAGCCTGGACCAGAGTGAGACCCTACTTCGAAAAACAAAAACAACAAAAAAAAAAAACTCAAGCCGAGGCTTCTTCAGTTGCTAATGCAGACACTCTGTCTTTTTAAACAAGTAATTTGTTTACCATCAGACCACCTTTCCAAAGAAAGATGAAGCATGTTATAACAGACGAACCCGTTAAAACAAGAACAATTCAAAAAAACGATTAAAAGTTTATTTTAAATGAGTCTTTTGAGGGGCCTCTTTAGTGCAGCAGGCAGCGCATCAGTCACAGAAATAATTCTCCCATATTTATGACCTAACACATGAAAGCATAACTCAGTTATGAAAGTTTCTAGCTATATATGTTTTGTACTTCTCACCAAAGAACTGGATCCAATGAATTTTCAAATTTAATTAGAGGAGTAACCAAAACAAGGTTTTATATAAAATATTTGTTTCACATAGCAATGTTAATATAAGTTCAATGGTCTGAATGTTCACTATTTGCCATTAAAGCTCACTGGGGAAGGTCAATGTAAGGCTGACAATGACCACATGCCAGTCATTACCAGGGGTGCAAAATGGCTGAAGACTGGGCTGGAGAGATGGGTTTAGCAGTTAAGGTGCTGGGGTTAAAGGCATGTGCCAACCACACCCAGCTTATTATTTGCATTTTTGACTTAACATTTTGCAATTTACCTTCTTGTTTTCAGTGAAAGAAAATCTACTTCTGACTAATTATGTGGAAAAAGGTACTTATATGTTTAACGAACAATTAAAAATGAGTAAAACAAGTAAAATGCACTGGGTGTGGTGGTGCACACCTTTAATTCCAGCACTCAGGAGGCAGAGGTAGAGGATCACCATGAGTTTGAGGCCATCCTGAGACTACATAGTTAATTCCAGGTCAGCCTGGACCAGAGTGAGACTCTACCTTGAAAAACAAAAAAAAAAAAAAAGAGAGAGTAAAACAGGGCTGGGGAGATGGCTCAGCAGTTAAGGTGCTCACCTGCCAAGCCTAACAAGCCAAATTCAGTTCCCCAGTACTCACATAAAGCCAGATGCACAAGGTGGCACGTGCACCTGGAGTTTATTTGCAGAGGACCATTCTCTCTCTCTCTCTCCCTCCCCCTCTCTCCCTCTCTCTCAAATAAATAAAATATTTTTAAATGAGTACAACAAACACATGCTGAGTGAATTTTCTGACTACATTGCAAATATGTTAATAATTATGGGAAGAAAGCAGGGTGTGGTGGCACACGCCTTTAATCCCAGCACTTGGGAAGCAGAGGTAGGAGGATCGCCACGAGTTCGAGGCCACCCTGAGACTACATAGTGAATTCCAGGTCAGCCTGAGCCAGAGCGAGAGCCTACCTCAAAAACCAAAAGGAAAAACAAAGAAGAAAAGAAAAGGAAAATAATTACAGGAAGGGTAAAATTTGAAATAATTAGAGCTTGGGAATGATTGCTTTTTAGCAAAAGAGGCAGGTGATACAAACAGTGTTTAGGAGAAACACTCATTGCTCAGTATCATATAGAAAGACGCTAGTCTCAAAATGAGCTAAGGCTTCCGGTCCCGATGGCGTCCGTGGAAGCCCGCGTCAGCCGGCGCGGAGGCAAAGGCAAGGCCTTTAGGGACCTTCAGCAGGCTTTGGGGCACACGGGGGTCTGGGAGGGCACTGAGAAAGGCAACTCCCATTCCCGTGCACCAGGGGGACCTCTACCCTCCACACGTGCACTCCCCAGGGAGCACTCGCCACCGCAGCACCCCCGCCCCATCCCCGGCTGGTGCCCCCGCCCACAGGGGCCCGCCCAGCCCGGCCCTCCCCCTCCACCCGGTTGGGAACCGTCCACCTGGATCCCCGCCCTCCCCACCCCTGGCGCCCCATCTACAGGGGTCCCCGTCCACAGTCCCCATGCCGCCGCCCTGCCCCCACCCTCACCTCAGCATGTGGCCACACCCACCAGAAAACCGCTTCATTCCTTCCCGGCCCTCCACCTCCACAGGTGGCCACGTATGGGAAACGGCTTCACCCCGCCCCCTCTCCTCCACCTCAGAGGGAAGCCCCGCCCCTGTGTATTGCCCCGCCCCCTGCGCGTGGCCCTGCCAGCCCCCCTCAGGCTCCACAGGTGGCCACGCCAACTGCTTCACCGGCCTCCCCGTTCTCCACCTCAGAGGACAGCCCCGCCCCCTCAGGCTCCACAGGTGGCCACGCCAACTGCTTCACCCGCCTCCCCATCTCCACCTCAGAGGAGAGCCCCGCCCAGCATCATTCACACATAAATTAAGTTGATAATGTTTAAGATCATATGTACTGAATAGAGTACTTCATTGATAATATCACATAAGGATGTGTTTAATTCTCATATTAAGCAGGCATTTGAATTGGTACATTAAAACCTATATCTAAGCCGGGCGTGGTGGCGTGCGCCTTTAAATCCAGCACTCGGGAGGCAGAGGTAGGAGCATCACCGTGAGTTCGAGGCCACCCTGAGACTACATAGTTAATTCCAGGTCAGCCTGAGCCAGAGTGAAAACCGACCTCAAAAAAAAAAAAATAAAAACCTATATCTATAATGTGTGCGTGCATATATACAGATATACATGTACATATAATTTTTTAACACTTTCAGGTCTTGATTCTTAATTTTTTTATTTTATTTTATTTTTTTGGGTTTTGCGAGGTAGAGTCTCACTCTAGCCCAGGCTGACCTGGAATTCCCTCTATTCTCAGGGTGGCCTCGAACTCATGGCGATTCTCCTACCTCTGCCTCCCGAGTGCTGGGATTAAAGGCGTGCGCCACCATGCCCGGCTTTTGTTTCTTAATTTTTTAACACTTTCTTAATGATACACATGGTAGAATATACATCAATTTAATATGAGGTCCTGTCTCCCTCTTCCCAAAATATTTTCTCAACTTGACTCTTACTGGTCTAAAACCTATGAAACAATTTAAATCTTTATAGGTGCAGTACTGAAAGACTGGTTTTAACTAAGAAAAAAATTTACACTAAGAACTCATTGTTGCTTTTGTTTTTAATCCCCTCCCATGGATAAGGTCAAAAACTCATGTGTATTAAAAAAGTTAAAAAAAAAAAAAAGAAAAGCCAGCGTGGTGGCACATGCCTTTAATCACAGCACTTAGGAGGCAGAGGTAGGAGGATCGCCATGAGTTCGAGGGCACCCTGAGGCTTCATAGTGAATTCCAGGTCAGCCTGGGCTAGAGTGAGACCTTACCTTGAAAAACGAAAAATAAAATAAAATAAGTACCAGGTGTGATAACTCATGCCTTTAATCTCAGCACTCAGAGGCTGAGGTAGGAGATCGTTTTACATTCAAGGCCAGCCTGGACTACATAATGAGTTCCAGGCCAGCCTGGGGTACAGAAGAACCTAAGACAAGAGGATCACAAGGTGAAGGTCAACTTTGGCTACATAGCAAGGGAAGAAAGAAGAGAAGAGAAGAGAAGAGAAGAGAAGAGAAGAGAAGAGAAGAAAAGACAGCAGGCAGGCAGGTAGGGAATGGAAGGAATGAAGGAAATAAGGGAGGGAGGGGAGAAAGGGAATCAAAGAAGAAGAAAGGAAGGAAGAAAGAACAGAGGAAGAGAAGTGAAAGAAAGAGAAAAGGAGAAAGAAAGGCAGGGAGGAAAGTAGGACAGGAGAGAGGTGGTGAGGAGGGAAGGGAACACAACAAACTGCCAAAAGACATTTAGGACCAAACACTATCTTATTATACCTTGCTTTCAAAATATAAATATTCTCACTACAGAGTTATTTATTCATTCAATTAACACACATTGGGCATTACTTTGCATGCTGTGCTAGTCCTTAGTTTAAAAAAAAAAAAAAAAAAAACAGGGCTGGTGAGATGTCTTCACGGTTAAGGTTCTTGCCTGCAAAGCCAGGTTTGATTCCCCAGGACCCACATAAGCCAGATGCATAAGGGAGCACTTGTGTATGGAGTTCATTTGCTGAAGGTCCTGGCGTGCCCATTCTCTCTCTCTCTCTCTCTCTCTTAAATAAATAAATAAAACTTTTAAAAAGCAATAAAAAGCAGAGGTTCTTGGCTCCATTGTGCTCACCCCAGTGAAAGGTCAGGAGGAAGACCAACATCCCTTCACCTCCTGTACGCTTTGCAGGAGAACAGGTCAAGACAAGAAACAAGCACGGGCCCTGCCTGGCACACCCCAGGACTGCCTGCACGCAGAGACAGTCCAGGGCACAGCCCAGCGGTGTCCCCTCATCACACTCGGCACTCCCTCCATCTGAGCGTCAAAGATGTTTCCCGGGAAACTGACAGTGCACATGAGCAGACAGCACTAGTTAGCGGGTGCACAGTGGGAACACCTTTTCCTTTTCCCAGGAAAGTGAGTGCACAGGGGGTGTGCACATGGGCAGACAGCACTAGTCAGTGGGTGCACAGTGGGAACACTTTTCCTTTTCCCAGGAAAGTGACCGTGGGGTGTGCACATGGACAGATAGCACTAGTTAGCGGATGCACAGTGGGAACACCTTTTCCAGGTCTGAGGCTTTCAACTCACTTCTTGTCAAGACTAAAGTTCAAAGCAATGCATCCTCCATATTTAAGAAACTCCCTCTGTGCATTACGTGAAGCAATCTCATGAAAACCCACTCTTGTCATGACTTACGAGATCATACTCCAGCTCCGACAGAGAAGTCTGCAATGCTCTTTCCCCACAAGCAGCAGTTTACTCCTTCCTGTGACGGGACTCACTTCCAGGTAAATGAAATAAAACATTACAAACAGGAATCCAAAACCACTGAGAGCCAGGAACAACTTCCACAGAGTATTCCTCACACTCTCTTTAAACAGTTGCTTCTTGTTAGGAGGAAGGGCCTGCCATCACTTCCTTATGCCTCAGGAGCAAAGAGAAAATTCAAAGTTTGGATAACCCTATCCTCACCTATCACCAAAACTCAAATGCATGTGCTAGAGTTGTCAGTTACAAACACTTGCATCTCCCTCCATAAATATACATGTGTGCTTTATAAGCTTCTTAGCTAAAGAATAGAAAAGTAATTAACCACGTGGAACCAGAGTTAAAATTCTTTTGTAAAAATGTTTTTCTTCCTTCTTTCCTTCTTCCCGCCCTTCTTCCCTTCCTGTTCTTCGAGAGAAAGAGTAAGAGAGAAGACAGAGAGGGAGAAAGAGAGGGAGAGGGAGAATGGGCACACCAGGGCCTCTGCCACTGCAAAGGAACTCCAGGTACATACACCACTTTTTGCATACAGCTTTTCACGGGTACTGGTGATAGGAGACAGAAATTGGCTATGTAGTCAGGCTAACAGGT